>WTSP01010021.1:58907-76235 GCA_025331215.1 Actenoides lindsayi
AGGCTGGATGGGGCTGTGAGCAACATGCTCTAGTGGGAGGTGTCCCTGCCCATGGGACACCTGCCCTGCCCATTGGAACTGGATGATCTTTAAGGTCCCTTCCAACCCTGACAATTCTATGATTCTGTGTCATTAAAAAAAAAGAAAAAAAAGTGGAGGAGAGACTATTTTAGCTGCATCATTCACCAGTCCAGCTAAACAGCATGGCCATACAGACACCCAGATGGGCAGGAAGTGGGGAGATGGGGAGACAGCAGAAGAGTGAGTGGTGGAGCAGCTCCAGTACAGGAGGACGAGTGGAGCTCATTGAGGAATGCACAGAAATAGAGGATCTCAAAGCAGAGAGGAGCCACGGAGAGTGCCCATCGCTATGTATTGCATACACCTCATCAAAGAAAATTCACGTTTTCATATAATGCTGGAGTTCTACCTCTCAGCTGGAGAGGTAAAATTGTAAGTGGGACCAAACAACCTTGGGCATTTCAAGCTTTCAGGGCGTTTAGGAAGCTAAAACCATGTCTTAGTCTAAAACATTAGTGAAAATTCTGCTCTTAATTGCAATAGTTTAGTCATTATGAGGAATATAGATACCTTACAGCACTTCAGACGCATGGGGTGAAGAGGATGAGTTCTGTGCTCTTTTTAAAGAATGAGATTAATGTTAAGTGCCCTTAAATGGCTGCTTCATTAATTTTTGAAAACCTGCTTTTAAAGGTGTTCAGTTACCCTAGGAAAAAGTTATATCATGGCACCAAGGTGGTTTTTTTCCCTATTTTTCTCTTGTTCTTGCCCGTTGTAAAAGAATAAATAATGGTCCCAAAGAATTTTGTTGGGGGACACAGGCACAAGGGAGTTACTGTGCTTATGGTTACCTGCTAGCAAGTGATTGGTGGTAATGGAGCACGTGGTTGTCTAAACACAGTTACAAAGGGGTAAAAAATGGTAGCACAAACCTTGTCCGATCTTGGAGTGTTACACTTACATTGCTTTTTACAGTAAAATTGCTATAGACAGAATGAGCATGTAAATAGTTACCGTGGTTCATCAGCACCAGAGGAGACTTGGTAACACGTTTTCACAGCTGTGCCCAAAGGTAGTTTGGTTGAAGGAAAATATGTGAAATGGATAGCCAGTGTGATTATTTATTTATTTGTTTTAATTTATTTTTACCCCCAGTGAAATGCAAACAGTGTAGAGCAGAAAGGAGTTCAGCTTCGGTGCACAGCAATGTCACGATAGTCCTAAATCCCAAAGATACAAATCCAAGCATTGCAGTCCTCTGCAAGACTGGCTTGAAATCGGGAGATTTATTTATTTTTTTCATTTTACAGTAAGAGTTGAGGGTTCTGGTTTTGTCTGTGCTTGGCTCACTGGTTATGTTTTCAGGTTTTTCTTTCATAGACTTGCAGAGATAGAAACCTTTTCAAACGAACTTCCCACAGAATCGGTTGCAGCTGAATTGGGTCCAAAAGAAGAGCATTAGTAAAGGAAAATGGGAGTTTTAAAGAATATTGGCATTGAATTTTCAACCTACTAGCGTGGATTTTGCGCCTACCCATGTCACAAGGAGTCAGTCACCCCCTCACCATGGATTCTGATCCATACCTGATTTTCTCCTGGAGTTGACTGGTACGAGTAAGGGGATGGGCAGGGAGCGTTAGTACAAAACAATTACAATAGTTAGAACAACTGCAAAAATTCCATGAAGGAGAAGAATCCAGTTATTTCCTCAGTTGCTGGGGTCTGGTCCTACGCAAATTGAAGGGGTGGGACAGTTTGGGGGAGATAGAAGCAGGAATGCTTGTAAAACTCACTCCCCTAGGTTGACATTCTCCGTGGCTTGTGTCCAGCTGTGTCAGGCCAAATCCACTCTGGTATTTGCCTGATATGTCAGGGGAAGTCAGAAGGAAAGGAAGAGTCTGACTGAGTCTGTGGAAGGCACATCTTGCCCTTATCTGATCTTCTGACTCGGTCAGGAAGTTTTCAGCTGTTTGTGTTTCTAGGACAGCACAGCTTTGTAAACTTGCACTGCATCTCTGCACATCACTGTATTTTTAGGTCTTGAAAGCAAGCTGACAAAATGTCAGATGTGCAGACAATGGAAGTGTGATGTTAAGAAGTGTAGCAACAGCTTTTATGTCTATAAACCATTTATCTTTAAAGATTTGGGTGTACCTTGGCTAATTAAGGTTGGGACTTAAAGGGTTGGAGAGTAACTTTAAAAAATGAAAAGAGAATCTATAGTAGGTCAAAGGACTCTGAAGAAAATTCCACCTACTGGAATATGTTTACTATTAACTTAATAATACTGTTTTCTCTGAGTGAGGTCACACCTCTTTCTGCTTACATGGGACGGACCTCATGACGTTGCACATCATTTCTCATCCTGGCTCAGGCACAGATTCTTGACAGGACACTAAATTTCAGTTTGCCTCACCTCTCTGTCTTTGAAATGGGACTTATGCTTAGCTGTCACAAGAGTAAGGGCCAGGAAGGACTGTGAAATATTCACAAATACAGTGCTGGAGATGCCAGCACGGACAGAAGTCTGAAGGAGGTTGTCTGAACCTGAAGAGACCCCAAACTTAGAAACAGCTTTGTACTTAGAGTTTCTTCACACAGGGACATCTGACCTAAAGCAGTTACTGGCCTGGGTGTTGTTGAGGTGTTGGTACTTCTGGGGCAACCCCAGCTGGAGGTGATAGGTCTCTTGGCTGTTGGAACCAGACGACCGCAGTGTTTGTACGGCAACAGGAAGAGCTTCTCTGTGGAAAGAATGGAGATGTCCTTCCCATCACAAGTAGATTCATTGAGGAGACAGGGTCTTCCACGGAGGTACCTGGATCAGTTCTGGGAAGTAAAACAGGGAGGTGCTTTGCAGATGGTTTGTAAGAACAGTCTTTGTGGAGGGTTGACTCTGCCCCTCTCCACCACTAACCCTGGCATTGCTTGAAAGCTCTTCAGAAATGTTGAAGGAGGATGAAGCAACAGCCTAATTACATCAATTTTCTTTGCCATTTCTTATGAAAATAACAGTTGGGTTGAGTTCATCAGCTGTAATTTGAAAAAGTGTCTCTCTAGGATTTCAAGGTAACTCATTATTAAGAAGTCCTCACTTTTAAATGCTTGCAAAATTCCTCATAAATATTACATTGAGAGTTAAGAGATACCAAATCCATAGTCAGTACTATTCTTTTTCAAACTTTTTTATCACTTAGATGAATACTGTATCGCTGTGTACCCTTCACTGACCAAGAGACTGATGCATTTCATTTGGAAAATAATAGGTTCTGCAAACCTAGCAAAATATTTTTTTAATAACCAGGTGCAGACTTAGAAAGCTGGTTCTTCTAGTCAGCTATTAATATATATGAATATTTCATATAGGCTGTCCTTGTGTCACAGTGACCATTTAGGGTGTTGGGTGCCAGATCCTTTTCTAGGCTGTTTTTCTGTGAGATTAGAGGACATGTCATATTGCATTGACTTAGTTACAGCTCTCATTAACTCCTTGAGATCAAAAGAAAAGCCATTAATTCCATGTAGGTCACTGAACAACAGCCAAATGATATCTTTCAGTCATTGCCCACATTTCATTTGTACTTAATGATCGGTTTCTTAGTGCGTGGTTTCTCTCTGCACGGACAGAAATCTCCTGCAAATAGCCTGTTTCTGGCAACAAAATCCATCCCTTTCTTCAGAAAGCTGTCACCTGGCCCTGGCCCTGCTGTGCCATCCACTTGGTCTGGGACTCCCACTGATTGTCTGGGACTCTGGGCCCACGATTGACGAGACTGCAGAAGCTGAGCGTGGTTTGGAAGAAGCTCGCCCTTGCCAAGTGGAGAAGAAAAGCTCTATAAATGCTTCCAGAGAACTACAGAACAAACCTACCGGTCGTAACTGCCCTGTTGAGACCTTCAGAGCTGTCTGATGAAGGTGGCTCAGCTGCGTTCCCCTTCAAGAAGCTTAGTTCAGAGAGCACTTCTCTTACAGATTTTTTTCTCTTGTGCATTTTTCCGGTATCAGTTTGTGTTTTACATGTTTTCTGTTCCTCAGCTAAGCACAGAAACATCCTGTTGCCCTTTTACAGCAAGCCTAGGCGTGCTCTCGGGACACCCTGTTGCTCTGACCTGTCCGACCAAGGGGTCTGTGTGCGTTCTGCACCACAGCGTTAGCAGCACAGCTTGGTCCTCTTTGCTGGTTTTAAATCAGGAGGACACAGAAAGGCCATTTTATTGTGTTAAGAGACCACTTCTTCAGCAGCAGAAGGGAAATTTGACATGAGCACTGCAATACTCCTGCTGAACAGAATGGGAAGATGACCACGGCTCACAAGAGAAGGTGTAGGAGGCTCCGTGTTCTTCACGTGCTGACATTTAAACATTTCTTTGGAATTCAGAGTGTTTCCTCTGTAAATACTTCGCATACTTTAGCATACAACAAACACCAAGCCAACCAAAGAACCTGCTTCCTTTTATTCTCACCCTTACAGTACAAGCAGGTTGCAGTCTGAGGGCTGTGACTCCTCATGTAAGATGGTCTCACCTGCTCTCCCAGGACCACCATCTGTTCGGTGTGGCTTTCATGAAGGAGGACCACGTGCTCTCTGCCATGCAAGCAGGTCGGGGCAGAATTCAGATTTCTTCCCTCCAGGCTGGAAGCTGGAGCCAGACCCATGGGAGCTCCAGCTGAGTGCCCAGCGACCTCGCTGCCAGCCTAGCCCAGCACGCCCATGGCAGAGGATGGTCTTGACACCCCAGAGACTGGTTAAACCAGCTGGCTGCCTCTAGTTTGGACCATGCTGGGTAAGGCTTGAAGTCCCTACAAACCCTTAACTTTGTGCAGCAGGGCTGAGCTGCTGTCTGCAGGCTCCCTGCTGCTCTCTGCTGGGATGTACTGGTGTACGCGGGACAGCGTGCTTTTGGAAATGAACGTGCTCTGCTTGTACATGTGGCTTGTAGCCAGCGTGGTTTACATTCACCTTAGCCACAGTCAAAGTTATCCCTTTCAGTGCCATCTTCACCTAGTTCTGCAGGTCCAGTTCACATGGAATGTTTGGTTAATGGCTTTCTTTTTAAGACGTGATCCGGAGCAGCGAGTTTCCACTAAAATCCTTTATGAAATGTTGCTGTATTCTGTGCTCAGCTTTTTGGTTCGTGTGATTGGTTTATTTATTGATTTATTTTATGTGGAAGCTACATTCCATGCTCTGTTCTTCAGTGTTGATCCTGGACCAGAATGTCCAGAAGTATCAGGAGCCAGGTGTAGTGGTAGGTCTGCATAGAAAACAGGCTGCGAGGAGGAGCTGAGCCTGCTACGGTGTCAGCTGAGCTTGAGCTGAAGTCTTGAGCTGCCCGCTGCCCTCTCAGACTTTTGAGAAGCAAGTATTGCACTCGCCTCCTGGTAAGGAGGATGGAGGGAACAGAAAGCAGTAACCACTAACACCTGATTTGTCTTCCCACCAGGTAACTCCCCAGCTCTCGGTTTCCTCCCCCTTGATGCTGCACCAAATTCACGCATGTGATGTGCTTTGAGGTCCCCCTTTGAAAAGAAGTTTGTGAGGGACAAGTACTAGTTCTTAATTTTACTCGTGGGTATGTTTTGATGATATTATGGACAGTAAACCTATCAGTTGGCTCTTTGTTGATGTACCAGAGAAGTCGCTGCCTGAAGGAAGCAGAATGTAGGGCAGTTTGAGGCTGAAGAGATGAGAAAGCTGCGTTAGCTGGCACGGTTTGTTTCTGATCAGTCCCTGTAGTTGCAAAAGGCCGTAATTGTACAGTACTTCCCTGCTACCTTATTCCTAAAATCCCTGCAGATGATTCCCACCAGACAGACTGCTTTGGTAAGCAGTTCACTTCAGTACCTCACAAAAGCTACAGCAGAGAGCAGGGCGAGGACAAAACGAAGCAGAAGTGATTTACTGAGCAAGCAATGTCATCACTCTGCTGCACATCACGTCTTTGCAAGGGAGAAACGTGTTGGTTGATCTTACCTTACAGAACAAGCAAGATTGAAGCGGCAGAGGCACAAAAAGCAGTCCAAGGCACGTTTGAGGATGTGTATTAGATCTTTTTCTGTCCCCGGTGGTGTGTGCTTCTCGGGCAAGGTAGTGTTTTGGCATGCAGCTCATCTCACGAGCAGCTACCTGCTCACGGGGGCTGTTTAGGTAATTGAATCAGTTACTCCCAGTTTGCCCTCCTCCTTATTTATAAAGCCTTCCCTTGTGAATTACACAAAAACCTAACTTGGGTTTTGCTGGTAAAAAAAATAAAATCAGGTTAGTCTGACTCACACCATGTAGAGCTGGAGCACTTCTTGCAGAGTCATGGAACTAGAGGAAGCCACTGTGCTGTGAAGTTAGAGAAAACTACACACGTGAGTGTGAGTGAGGGAGTGAGTGAGGGAGTGAGGGAGTGAGTGTGGGTGCACACGGGCACTCCAAGGAGAACTCTGCAGTAGCTGCTAGACAGAAAGATGGGAAGAGTTGCATCATTATAATCCCAAGGACAGCAAAGTGAAACTCTAATCCCCACAGGGCAAATGCTCTTTGGCTCTGTTACCAGCCCAGCTTAAATCCCTGGGTGTCCCTACTCGATCACTCAGTTAAGTCAACGTCTGCCGGTTGCTCAAACGAGCGCTCTTCTCATCTCAGTCCGTGCTCATGGCACAGAATTCTCTTTGGTTTTAAAACTTTTAATAATTAATGACATTTTAGAGAAGCAACACAGCTTCTGTACAAGGAAGGGCATATTGCTTGCAGCTGTTTGATTTAATAATTTAAATTTTCCCTGTTTCCCCCCCATTTTAATGTCAGCACTGAGGTATTTGCTAATGGGAGAACCAGTGTATCGTTAGATATTCTACCTGATCTTCCTCCACCCAGTTTTGCCACCTCCTGAAACATAGGAGCAAGCAGCAGCCTGCCCTGGCTAGCTTGAGGAGTTCACAGCCTCGGGAAGCGATCAGATCGCATCTCTGTCAAGATCTCCTCTCTTCTTGGCAATGAGAAATGCAGCTCCTGAGAAGAAAAAAAGAAAAAAGAAAAATAAAAGGGGCATGTGCTAAACACCAGAGAGAAGACACTGAACGAGTTCCACCTCGTTTCAAAACTCCTGCAGGCTTTAGCACTCTCTGCTGAGTTAAAAGGACCAGTCCCTGTAAGAAGTGAGAAAAGAACAAGCCCACACAGAGGGGATGTACTACAGGCTGTCCACATCTTAACAGATACTGACTTCAGAAGGCAAAAGGACAAGTAACAGAGAATCTATAACTTCAGACGAACTGCTCCTTATCTTAAACACTTTGCATAAAGGGTAGCTTGCATTGCCCACGTGTCGGTTTTAGGTGGCTTGGTTTGCTTGCTGCTATGTCATAGTCACAAAAGATACCAAGGCAGAGCAAGAAACAGGATTCATGGGTGGGATGAGGTCACAGAGTTAGGGGAGGAGGTAAGGTGGAGCTGGGTAGAGACACAGGGACTCATGATGTAAGGTATACTTACAGTATACTTGCTTAAAGCAAGAGATACACAAACCCAAAGGAGACTGGTTCTTTCTTTGCTCCACTTTTCTGAAAGCTGCTTTTTTTCTCCCAGTATTCATCACAGCTTTTGAAGGGCCAGCTAGCTACAATGGGAGACAGTGGGTAAGCAAGTTCTTGCCACAGAACAGTGATGCAGTTCCACTGCTGAAACAGAATCCTTTGGTCCTTCCATCAGCTGGGTGTCCCTTGTTATCTGAACCTATCCCTTCTGTAATTGCACTAATTAATACCATTACAAATCTCTTGACGTTTCTCATTTACAGAACACTATTACCTTGCATCTCACTTTGGTGAGGTGAAGGTGAATCTGCAGTTTACGACTCAAGGCAACTAGTCGATCTCTCTGTTAGCAGTGACCTGTTAAGAGGTGAAGTATGAAGTCAGCAAGTGCACTGGACCACCAGCCCTGACTGAGACCACCCCCCCCCATCAAAATCTGTGCACCCTACCTCAGTTTGTCACTGCTCAGAGCTCCTCTGTGTGTTAACAAACACAGGGAGAGACAAGGGTAAACTGGGGAAATCAAGAGAAGGTCCTGATTATGTTGATGACAGCTCTTTATAAACTCATTTCTTGTAATATCCCAGCCAGCAGCATCAAAACTCTACTTGTTCTTTTCAGCTGAAGTAGGTGTGTGTCTCCCACTGCTTCTGAAAACTGAAGGGTCATTCCTGTAGTAGTGAAATAAAAAGCATTGCCATTACCAGTCCAGACTTTCACCAGTGGATACAGCTGCAGTCCAGTCTACAGATCTGAGCTCAGAATAACTTCCTAGCAGCAGCAGAGTTGCTCCAGCTTTACAGCTGTCTCACACTTACTATTTCATCACGTTTACACCCTTTTCCTCTTAATGAATTGAAGTGATGGCACGTAGATTTCAAGCGTCCACTCAGCTTTCTTCATCTTCTCTTTTTTCTTTTAAAGTATATTCGGTGCTGTTCGAACTGGTGCTTATATGCTGTACATTTTGATGACCAAAGGCCTGAAGCAGTCAGTGTGTGACCAGAGTTTTTACATTGGACCTGTCAGCAAATTCTGGGCATATGCATTTGTGCTAAGCAAAGCACCCGAGTTAGGTGAGTACCCTCTCTCCCTTTCTCTCACTATGCATAGTTAGAGCAGAAGTGTCTGTACAGGAGGCATAAGAGGGAAGGGCTTCTGTGCTGTCAAAATCTCATTTTTAGTCTTAGAAAAAAATGAGTAAATAAACCCAACCCCAAGCTCTGCATGTTTTCGTCTCTGGAGATTCAGTCCAACTTGGCTGAAGTTACAGCAGTGTGCAGTTGAATAAGACCATTCCCAGCCCAGGAATAAACTGCAGTGATTATACAGAGCAGGGCAGTCGAGAGGTAAGAGCAATCCAGGCCAAACCTCTTCCTTAGCTACTCATAGGCAAATAGGAGCAATGTCATCAGTAGTCACTTACCCTGTTGGCACAGAAGTGAAGGCTGGGCTACAGCAGCTGTGTCAGCAAGAAGCTTGGAGTCAGGTTCTGCCTCCATTCTGCAGCATTCAGCCTTAAATACACACGTAGGCATACAATTATGAACAGTAATGTGCTTCCTCCCTAAACACTGAAAGCTGTGGCTGTCTGCTTCCTCCAAATAGAAACCAATTTTCCGTAATAGCCCCAGCTTTCCCAGTCCTGACTCTTACAAACTCCTGTCTCTCCAGCAATCTTTTTTTTTTGTTGTAAGGATACTTATGATATAGATGCCAAAGCCAGCCTAATAGCCAGTCTGCCTGTGTTCTCAGCCCGTGGCTTATTCGTGTAAGATTGGTTTCATGTGAAGGAGGAGGCAGTGATTTAGCAGCCCTCCAGCTTTCATTTCAGAGGATGCCCTTCCTAAACCTCAAAGGGCTGCAGCACTTGCTGTGTTCAGGTGTACAGCAAAAATAAGCCTTTACTTTTCAGCAGAGGTTTTGATTTAACAAATTACAGCGCAGAAATTCGTCAGCGTGAAAACTGGAAAGAGACACCAGTTGCCTTGCTGTGTCAGAAACCTTTGGTTTCCTGCTGCTTAAATAACAGCAAAACTACGGAAATTTAGTTGTTAAAACTGGAAAACGTCAACTAGAACTGCACAGCAACAATAAATTGAGCATATGGTTACTTACTAAAATATGAGTCAACATCTTGCAGCTAATGAAGTAAACAGCAGCATTACAGCTTATTACAGACCTTGTGCAGACAATGCAGTTTAGATTCCTCCCAGCACTAATGTTCATGATTTTGAGTTCCTGGGATACATACACGTAGAAATAAGTCCCCAGATTCAAATCTCAGGGTTCTTTTTGGAAACACGTGTCTATAACAAAAGAAAACAAATAGCATATATACATATATATCTAATTGAGATGCTCAGGGCAA
This sequence comes from Actenoides lindsayi, assembly GCA_025331215.1. Classification (NCBI taxonomy): domain Eukaryota; kingdom Metazoa; phylum Chordata; class Aves; order Coraciiformes; family Alcedinidae; genus Actenoides; species Actenoides lindsayi. The sequence continues at coordinate 68,824 of WTSP01010021.1, forward strand.
TCAGGAGAAGCAGAAGGAAGAAAAAAGCAGGGAAGAAGAATAAAATCTACTCTTCTACAATGGCAGCATGAATTTGCAGAAAAGAATGAGCACTTCAACACCAAATTTCTTTCTAGAAGCACTTTTTTCTGGCAATTACATACCTTTCAATATTGTAGGTTGCATAGGCAATAGGTTTCTGCACAGTAGCTCAGAAGTCTTTAGTGAGTTTAATTAGGTTCAGCTTGCAGATAGGCATTTGAATTGGAGGACACTGTGCTGCTTCCTTTCCAGGTTTTCTGCTCTCTGTCGAGCTGCATTTCTCTTCTAGTCCCAGTATATACTGGACGGTATCACGGTCAGAGATGTTACGTGTACATCCACCTACCTCACCTCAGACTTTTCACGGATTACGTTTGCAGCAAAGGGCTACCAAGTAAACCTAAGGGGTTATCCACACAGGAAAAAAAAAAATGGATGCGTTGGTTTTCCAAAGATTGCACACTTAGATGCAGAAAGGATGGCTCTCGGATCAGACAGGCTCTCAGATCTAGAGGTGAGGTGGCTTTTCATGCTCCAAAGTAGTGCATACTCCAGCAACAGCAAAGAGAAGAGATCACTGCAGTAATTCTGGAATTGTTCAATATGTTTCTCATTTCCTCCCCTCCTTTTTGTTTTCTTTTTTTTTTTTTTTTTTCTTTCTTCGTTTTGTTTCGTTTTCTTACAGGTGATACAATATTCATTATTCTTAGGAAACAGAAGCTCATCTTCTTACACTGGTACCATCACATTACCGTGTTACTTTATTCTTGGTATTCCTACAAGGACATGGTGGCTGGTGGTGGCTGGTTCATGACCATGAACTACGGAGTCCACGCCGTTATGTACTCTTACTATGCCTTGCGGGCCGCTGGCTTCAGAGTCTCACGCAAGTTTGCCATGTTCATCACGTTGTCGCAGATCACTCAGATGCTGATCGGCTGCGTGATCAATTACCTGGTCTTCTCCTGGATGCAGCAGGGCCAGTGCCATTCCCACGTGCAGAACATCATCTGGTCCTCGCTCATGTACCTCAGCTACTTTGTGCTCTTCTGCCATTTTTTCTTTGAGGCCTACATCGGCAAAACCAGGAAAGAAAGGAAGATTGACTAGTGGTAGAAATGAGAAGCCATAGCTCAGGGTCATCAGGAAAAAACAAAACCACGAGAAAAGCAAATGGCACAAGGAAACACATATATGTATGGTGCAGCTAAAACTTGGCAGCTTAGGGAAAGTTAGCTTGGTTTAACCCAGTAAGTTTATGATCCTGTCATGGTGAGGACTCGCTGAATTCTACTCTATCTCAAAGGACTGCTGATGAAAGAGAACTTCCTTCTTGTACCTGTCTGCTCGAGAAAAGAAAGGAGAAAAGAAAGAAGAGGAAAAAGGGAAGAGGAAAGGAAAAGAAGAAAAGAGGAAAGGAAGAGGAAAGGAAAAGAAGAAAAGAGAAAAGGAGGAACATTGAGGGGCAAAAAAAAAAGTACAATAAATAAGCAGTGTGTTTCCCCGTGGTGGAGGAGAGACTTTTATTTTAAAAAAGAAAAAGTTTCAAAATCCTTTCTAATATTTTTTCAGCGTTACAGTTGAACACAACAAAGCAGAGAGGTGACCAGTAAACAAACACACACACACACATCTGCGATACCAGTAAGACTGCAGAATTAAAACCTTTTCCGTAGAAGGCTGGTAACCTTTAGCCCTAAACGAAACCCAAAAGGATGTTTCCTGCTTGGAAAGCAGCTGAACTCCACACTGTGATGGTGGATGGGGAAGAGAAGAGATTGATTTGTCCGCTCTGTACTCTGCCGGGGAGCGGATCGGGGACGCGGAGCCGCCTCCCTGGGAAGAGCAGGAAGGAGCAGAACTGTTTGTTACAAGAGTTTAGTGGGACAAGATGCACTGTTGCAATACGTTATCTCAGAGAGTGCATTTTCCAAGTGCTTTTTTTTTTTTTTCAGTTAAAGGCAAGGAAATTCTGCAGCAGGATTAAGTCACAGAGGGTTAAATCAATCAATATTTGCTAAATTACCGGGGGCTAATAGCAGAGGGATGTTCAGGAAGGAGAGGAGGCAACTCCCCTCACGTGATTTATTATTTTTTTTTTTTTTGTTAGGAATTACCCATTAATCTCGATTTAACCCACAGCAAGACTGAATTAAATGGGGGAAATGGGAAGAAATCCTAATTAGCAAGAAGAAGAGTGATGCATCTGCCCGCTGTTTTCAGAACAGAGCCCTGGGGCGCGATAGGGATGCTGTATTTTGGTGGAGGGACGGGTGGGAAGAGGTGACATTGGGTAACACTGTGCTTCTGCAGCTGCCTCCTGGGCGGTGCAGAGATGTTCAAAGTGCCCTCCTCTGGTCATGTGGAGATAATACTACAAAACATACTCGGAATAGGGTTTTCTGGAGGTTTGTAGAGAAAACAAACCGAAAAAAAAAAAAAGTAGTCTAAACGGAGTAATTTTGCTGCAACAGCTTAACTCTAAAGTCCAGAGAGAATTATCCTTCATTCAATATATCTCTCTCTCTCTGCAGAATCTGTACTCTAACATCAGACTGACCACTTCAGAAGACACTCTTTCTTCTCTGCAGTCAGCTACAGATAGAAGGAGGAACGTGTTTCACTCTGAACCTTAGAGAGTTAGTTGAGAACAGCCATATTCTTTCCAAGACAAGTAGATGGCATTACCTGTGATATTCCAGTCCTTACAAAGCCAAATAAAATGTGTAAAAGTTCCTAGTATTTCAAAGACGCCAGTATGTAAACTTGATGTTAAATGTGTTAATGTAGTATTCTAAATTGTATCAGTTAGGTAGCTTAACTAAACAATTAGAAGAACTAGATCAACAAAATAGGGACTGCTGTTCTGCATAGGATATACACACACCTATAGCTACACCCATATACACATTCTGTGACTTGTCAACAAGAAAAATAAGCCCAGTGGCAGAGAATCACGTTTCCTGGCTAATGCAAAAGATTGTCATTATCTTTCTTGCTTTAATTTGAGATTGTACAGTGCAAAGGGTTTTGTTTGTTTTCATTTCTTTTTCTTTTTCTTTTTTTTTTTTTTTAATTATTATTCTTAGCTTTAATTGTGCTGTCATTCATGGAACAAAGCTGCTTTAGTATCCTGTTAAGAGATGACAAGGGCTTTCAGTGTCTCATTATATACAAAAGAAAAAATAAAGTTACATTCCATGTTATGTAAATGGTCTTACAAATCAAAAAAAAAAAAAAAAAAAGCCTTCGCAGGCTAAACTCGTGATTATAAAGAGCAGAAAATGAGTTTACATTTGTGTTATTTAAGTTATTGATGTGCTGACGTTATTTTATGGTACACAACAAATAGCAAAATGTGATATGCAGTAATGAAGCTATGATACTCATTAATAGGACTACTGTATACGTGGAAATATTAGACAAAAACAATTAAATGTGTAAACTATTTTGTTATACAGCTTGGGAGTAGATAATTATAATGCTGAATAAGCCTTTTTCCTCATGCTTAATTTTGCCCTGGCTAAGAAGCAGGTTAAGAAGACCAATTAAGAGTGGAAAAGGCAAAATTAAAGTTGACTGCAATTAGATGAGAAGTATTGAGAGAAGCCCACCATCATGTCATTTAGACCCTCAGTCCTGTGTGTCTTAGGTCTCTCCAAACCAAGCAAGACGGGGTGGAAGTGATCCGGCTTCTGGAGCTGAAGCTGGAGCAGAAATCTTGAACCCTGTGAAGTCAGTGGATGCTTTGCTCTGCTTTGACCAGAGCCCGCTGAGTTTTATCTGAACGGAGGGGAAGGATCAGCACACGACTCCTGCTAATTTGGGGCTTATGGATAATGACTTAAAAGCCCCATAAACTTTACCAGTAAGAAATGACACCACAGCAAGGCAAGGACTCGCAGCCAAAGTTTAACACAGGCAGAAAACGGGGTGGCTTGCAACCAACCTGCTGTGTTTCATACACTGCTTTCCTTAATTGCACAAGAGGAAAAAAACCCACCTGGCAATGCTGGCAATGCCAACACTGACTTCAGCAGAGCAAGAATTTCACCTGCTCTTACCCCATCCTCCCGAAGCCCTCCTGGGTACCTCACCTCCTGGCCACCTTCCTGACTAACTGGGAGCCTCAAGAAGCATCTCAGGTGTAGCCCTGGCCTGCAGAGGAGGGTCAGGGCTGGATTCAGTGGGTGTCCCGGCGAGTGACTAGGCTGTAGGGAAGGGGCAGCAAGATCAGGCACCTAAGGGACAGTGGTAAATTAGGGTCCACCTCCAGTCGCACTGGAAATTGGCTGTTACACTCATCTGCTTCATGATGCATCACACGTGCATCTCCACTGGTCCTTTCACCCTCCTTCAAGCTTTTCCTCTGAGGTTTTTCCACTGGAGTCAAATGTAACTGGCATTAAAGAAACTGAGGGTAAGACCACAACCAGATGACACTGTTTTTTCTTACCTTTTTTTCCTTCCTAAAACACACATACGTGACATCACATTTAACATCACACTTAGCCATCTCATTTAACCCCCTCACAATGTACTTAAAACAGTGAGCCAGTCAACCCAAACGTAATGACTCCTCAACAATACTCCAGCTGGTCCAACCTCTGAGCCACGAGATACAAACACAGCTAATTGGGTCCTGGCTGTTTCCCCTGATTTGAGCCTTGGGGGGTCACACTTGCAAATTTTTCTCTCCACTACCGGAATCCTTTATTTTTTTTTCCTCATTATTTTACATAAACCTCTGATTCTGTTGCTTCCACATATGCCATAGACAACTCAATCATTGTCTAAATTACCAGGCATTAAGGGACCTGTGACAACCACCAGAGATGCTGGAAATGCTGTTATGGGGTTCACTATTAAAGTCAGGAAGGTTACATCAGTGATAAGGTCAGTCTGCCAGGGTTGGAGTCCGTGTTTCATGTTCTGCTGCATTAATCCAATGTACTGAAATAAACCCAGAAAGGTTGGTATGGGTTTGTGCTTAGGCAGCTGTGAGAAGAATTGGGCTTTTCCTGAACACTGCTTCTGTGTGGTGAACACTGGAAGGAAAATGTTTTCAAGTAGTTAGCGGAAGAACAAAAGCCAGGGTAATTCTGCAGCCTCTTTAAATTGTGCCTGTGGTGAGAAGGAAACCCCTCGTGCTTACAGAGACCTCCTGGAACTCGGAGTCACAGATGATTTATGTCTGGGCTCATTGATAACGCCCAAGTAAGAGTGGCTGGCTCCAAAAAAAGACCTCTCACCACAATCTCACAGGAAACTAGTACAAGCTTTCACTTACAAGGGCCAAAGCGTGCAAAAGCAATCTCAAAAGAGCCAAGCTGGGTAGTAGGAATAAAGTATTGAGCTTGAGTTGTGGGAGAGGCAGGGAAGGAGAAGACCTTTTCCACATCCCAGGACAAATTTCCAGGCTGAATGCTCACTCCTTCCCAGGGCGAGGCAAGGCAGAGTGGGAGGGGGGTGGGCTGCATCCAGGTGCCCAGGATGGGGGGGCTGGAACAAGGCTTGTGTGAAGGGTCCCTCCTGCAGCAGGTAATGATGCAGTGGCTCCCTGAATGCAAACCTGGCTCTGAGGATTTGTTTGGAGGACCATCTGTGGTCTAACAACTTGAGAAGTTCAAGGCCTGGGTGTGTTTCGTTGTTCTCTCCTGAAAGCTGAGACCTGGGACAATATTTGAGTTGAGGGCAATGGTACCTCAGGGATCAATATTCAGGTGGTTTTCAGGCAACAAAGAGCATAAGCTTATGCCAGTTATTGTGACTGTGACACAGCAGCCTTTGTGAGCAGTGCCAGGTGTCAGTGCAGCAATATCTCTGGTAGTTAAGAGTCTGTCCTGTGCTTCAGAACCAGTTACAGAAGCGTAACATGCTTCTGTATGACCCAGAAATACCCACGTCCTTGAAGGACTAACAGCTTTGCTCGAGGAAGAAACCAAAGCAGATTGCAGCCAATGCTCCGTAACTTCCAAACTTGGTCCAGTGCCTACTGAAAAGTGCGATTGTCGGTGAGCTGCCCCGTGAGCTTTGCTGCAGCCCGGTTGCAGAGGGTGATGCAAGACCTAAATCCCCTTGTTGTTTACTTAGTGGTGACAGGAACCACTCGGAGCATCGCCCAGGCCCTGTCTTCACTCATGCTTTCCAGCCTAGTGTCAGTAAGAATTACACCTCGGAACTGTCGGTGGGTTTCTACTGGTTGATTTCAATACATTTGCCATCCCATGTGTTTTATTAAAAGCAAACTAAAGGACGAGTCCCTGATCCTGCTGTCATGGCCCGTTGCGGTCAGTGCAGCTACACAGGGGCACAGAAACCTTTTGCTTAGAGGGGTAGAGGCAGGATCAGTGCCTTGGTACAGACTTAACTTCTAGCAGAGCAGACACCACAGGGTAGGATTTGATTTCTTACATCAACTGTAGCTACACAAATAAGATGGGACATGCACATGAACTCGACAGCTAAGGGGAACCAGGGCCCTCCCCACTACATCATAAAGCTCAATAAAAATGCTGCATGAACTGAGGTTAGAGTGTATTTCCCAAAGGGTATAAAACAATATTTGCCTGAAACGGTGACCTTCCTGAGAAGTCTCACTTCTGTCCAGTCCTGGACAGCTTCAAACAGGCCTGTCTGCTGGAAAAACACAGCTCTGATTGACTTATCTGCTTTCTCAAAAGAGCCACTACATGCTTTAGGCTTTTTGGAGCCTTAAAGCTCAAGCTAGATTTATATTCAGAGAGAAAAAAAAAAAACAAACCAAACGTGTACAATAACTAGGAGAGAATAGTATGAGAAATACCTTTATTTTACCATTTTCAAATGGCTATTTCACTACATAAAAGGAAGTTTTTATTTTTATTTTTTTGGGGTATATTGATATTCCAAATAAAATTTTAACTTTTGGTTCAAAATAAAACCTGCCTCTGTGTTTTATTACTCTGTAACATCTGTTTTGTTTCCTATACTGCCACCAAGCCCAGGTATTGAAAAAGAGAAGCGGGTCTCCAGCGCTGAGACTCCAGCGTGGCTACTCTGCCTTTCCCTTCCCAGCAAATCTCTGTCAAGTTCATATTTTTGGGTGCCAGACAGAAGCATTTTATGGTTTAGCGTTTGTGTGTATCTGTGCACACGGATCTGTGTCAGATGAGTGCGTATCATCCAGCTAATCAGTGCTTGAATGCCCTGTTTCTACACGCTTAGCACTTTGGAAATCATAATCTCTACATGTCTGGTAAGAAACAAAGTCCCTGCCCATCATAGAATGGTTTGGGTTGGAAGGGACCTTAAAGATCATTTTGTTCCAACCCCCTTGCCATGGGCAGGGACACCTCCCACTAGAGCAGGTTGCTCAGAGCCCCATCCAGCCTGGGCTTAAACACTTCCAA
>WTSP01010021.1:84470-126294 GCA_025331215.1 Actenoides lindsayi
CGGTGTCCGCGGGCCCGCCGCCTGCGGCTGCGCAGAGGGGTGGGGGGTGTCGGTGGGTTCATCATGGGGGGGGGGGGGGTGTATGGGGTTCAATACTGGTTTTGTATCTATTCCATTTTTATTATTTTCATTTTCATTAAAGCTGTTCTAGATCCTTTTCTAATCTCTCAGTCTCTCTCTTATTTCCCTTCTCTTCCCCTTTGGGGAGGGAAGTTAACAGAGAGCATCTGTTCTAGGTCTAAAGGACTGCCCTGACCCTAAACCCTGACAGCTTCCTTGCTTTCCTAGCAAGGTGTTATAGAGGGAGTTGCAGTGGGGATCTGAAGGCTCCCCAGTTCAGCAGGAAGGTGGGAGGCACCCAGCCACGCTGCAGGTCTCTGTACTGGGTGGTCATGATGCTCTGTAATGGATGCTCGTGACCTGCCCCGGAGCAAGCCTTCGTGGAGTGCCCAGCCCCTGCCTAGATGATTGCTGGATGAAGCTGGGCTGCAGCCCTGCTCTTTCACAGCAGTGTGGTCACTCATGGTGTGTAGTACTACAAAAAGGAGGAAACTAACTAAATAAATAAATAATTCTCAACAGTAATTTGGATGCTCAGCAGGACACCAGCCCGAGTGTGAAAACATTTCTAAAAGCAATGTAAGTCTAGAAAGTGACAGCTGCCCTGTTTTTCTCTTGCATGAGTGAAAGCAAGACTTCTGAATTTGCTAAGCAGCCTACTTTACCAGCTAGTAAAATGTCAGTCCCTCAAATAAAAATTTACAGCCTTCAAATTAAAAAAAAAAAAAAGTCGTGTTTCTCCTCCTGCCTACAAACTTTTCTCAATGGAGTGCTCAGAAATTCTGCTGGAAAAAAAAAGATTAATGGAACTGATTTTTCCTCTCTAAATCCTCCTGCAGCAGGACAAGGTGACAGGCACTAAACGTGACAAATCTAGAGAACGGGAACTGCGGAAGTGCTGGCTCAGTGCCACTTGCCCCACCACTTCCTTAAGCACTTTTCAGCTCCGTTTTTTTTTTTGTTACGCACATCCAATAGCTGCTTCCCGCTGGATAGTTACCATTTGTCACTTGGAAGACCAGAAAGTTTGCAGTGCAGCAGCTCACTCAGTGGCCTGGTGGGTCTGTTTTTCCCCTGTAAATGACCATAGTTCGCATTCCTGCTGCCATAAATATGTTTTGTGTATAGAAGGGAGAGACTGTGCATGCAGATGCTGTGAAGAAAACCTGTTCTGCTCACTCTCTCTTCAGTCAGTAGCCTGGGGGTTTGTCCGGCTGATGAGTAGCACCTTTTCTTACCACGTCTGATAGGAATCAAGCAGAGTGGGTCTGGCAGCAGCATTTCCCACGCCTCTGGGAAAGCCCTGCTGTCTTGCTCCTGCTCTCGCCCTGCTGAGTCACCCAAGCAGTCCCACGTTGCCTTTAGCAGGCAGAGCAGACAGTTGGGAACACTGGGAATTTCTCCCGGCTGGTGCCTCTGAGGTTGGAGCTCCCAGCAGGGCTGTGGGAAGCATCCCTAGTGCCCCCAGCCAGCATCCTCCCTCATCAAGGAAAAGGGCAGTAGGACATGATGTGAGTGTGGACTTGTTGCACATGAGGGGCTGGACAAAACCAATCATGGCTCTACAATTCCTCTGTCAGTGGTCAGAGCACCAGAGGGAGAATGGCAAGCCAGGGAAACTTGAATCAGCTTAGAGCTGATGGTCTCAGCTGATGTGCTGGTGTCTTAGGGTCTGGCCCCACTATGACCCCTACATATCAGGTGCACATCCTTGCTCCCACCTGTCATCCCTTTCATCCTAGCTCCCTTCCCACTCCCCTGTCCATTGGCCCAGGCAAGCAAACCAGGAGGACACTTCACATAGATGGAAGATGGGTCAACCCAGCAGTTCTCTCTCTCATCTGATGCACGAAACATTTCAGGTCCCAGACATCACTCATGCTTTTGGGTTAGTCCTCAACACCTGTGAAGTACAAACAAGTATGAGCTAGCCCCAGGGGTTTCTCTACATTAAATGTGGTGTTTATGCAATTTGGGAGAGTGTGTAACACAGTAGGAGGTGCTCACATCAGCTTGTGGTTTAGCAAGTAAGTGCAACCAGATAATAGCATCAAAGTGCTAGACTTGATCCCTACAGCTAGGGCCAGGTGCTAAGCCAAAAGACTGAAGACAAGGCTGACAACTTTTTTTTCTCATGTTGCGTAAATAATACAGCCCAGCCAGTAAGTCTGCAGGGAACGACTCACCCACTGCAAACTGGTAGAGATGACAGCATCCCCTCGAGAAGATTCAGGAAATTAAATCGAGGCAAAAAGCTTCCTACGCCAGTTTCTTCCCATTCACTAGGGATTAGGTGCTCCAGTGTCACTTTTCCTCCCAAAAGATTTTTTCAAGCAAAACACCTTGATACTCAGAGATTAATATTACATACTGCTGTCAATAATGGCTCCTGAAACTTTGGCCTTGAAGGAGCTACTCCAAAAGCCAGCAGCCCAAAGGGACAGGCCAGCCCTTAGGAAATGGCACAGACAGAAGTGGGGCCAATCCTCTAAGAGGGTAACCCTGGTCCCCAGGAGTCAAGACAGATGCACTGGGACTGGAAGAAGGGCAGCGTGGAGAGCAAACAGAGGCTCTAACTAGAACCTGGCCTTCAAGTCAGCATGAGTTCATCTCATGGCAGGTGACCAGCTATCACGAATTGCTATCCAGCACTTCCCATCACTTTTCATATCACATCTCTCCTGTTACCTTCCCTTTTTCCATATGAAACAGTGGGAAATTGCTAGCAGGCCTTCCCAGGAGGGGAGGAAGGGGGCTTGGGGTGGGTTTTTTTAGATACACTAGAAAAAAAAGCAACTCAACAACAATCATAAATGTGTTTGAGAATGATGGGAGGGTGAAGCTCTTAGGAGAAATTAGTCTTCAGAGGTGTTACGGGAACGTGACTCAAATGCTGTGAAATTGTGCTATTTGCCAATCCTTTTATTCAGAACTTGTCTATTCCAAGCTAATGGATTTGTAATTTTTGTCATTCTGGCTAAGAGAGAAAGGAAGTAGGTTGCTGTTATACCTGCAGTGTCTGTGGATGGCTTTTTTTTTTTGCTTTTGAGTTACAGTGTAGGAGGCCAAACTCCAATCACAGGACTAGCAGTTAGAGTTTGATTCAGGAGATAAAGTCACTGAGAATATAAATTATTATGCTAACCTAAAATGTGATAAGGAAGAACAAGAATGAATATATGATTGTGATTAATTAAAAAAATAAATAAAAATAAAAAAGGAAAGGAAGAAAAAGAGGAATTTGTTTCCCTGAATTTAGGAAGAGCCCATACATTGCACTATTGCCAGAGGCAAGTGGTTATACAGTGATCGAAGTGTGGCCAGCAGGTTGAGGGAGGTGATTCTGCCCCTCTGCTCTGCTCTGGTGAGACCCCAGCTGGAGCACTGGGTCCAGCTCTGGAGTCCCCAGCACAAGAAGGTCATGGGTCTGTTGGAGCAGGTCCAGAGAAGGCCCACAAAGATGATCAGAGGGCTGGAACATCTCTCCTGTGAGGACAGGCTGAGGGAGTTGGGTCTGTTCAGCCTGGAGAAGAGAAGGTTCCAGGGAGACCTTATTTCAGTCTACCAGCATCTGAAGAGGGGCTGCAAGAAAGCTGGGGAGGGTGAGTGATAGGATGAGGGGTAAAGGTTTGAAACTGGAAGAGGGTAGATTTAGATTGGAAAAAAGAAGGAAATTCTTCACTGAGGATGGTGAGACACTGACACAGGTTGCCCAGGGAAGCTGTGGATGCTCCATGGCTGGATATGTTCAGACCCAGGTTGGATGGGGCCTTGAGCAACCTGGTCTAGTGGGTGGGAGGCGTCCCTGCCATGGCAGGGGGCGTTGGAACAAGATGATCTTTAAGGTCTCTTCCAACCCAAACCATTCTACAATTCTATGAATTTCAGCGGGATTAAGTAATTTTTTTCCAAATCAAGGAAGCAATCTTTGATCCTTCCCTCCCCAGAAAGTACCAGTAAAGTGTCTGCAGAGTAGCATGAATGACATGCTTTGCTGTTAGTCAATATATCAACCAAGAGACCAACCTCCTGAGAAGTTAAACCCTTGGCTTCTGCAGGTCTATGCTTTGCCACTAGAAGAACTGTCATAGTCAAATTTCTTTGCTTCAGCTCACAGTGCCAGGAGACCTTTCAGCATTTCCTTTGCTTTTCATTTGCCTTTTTCTGCTTTCTGAGGAGTCTTTGTGTCACACAGCTTGTGAAGTTGTTAAGGCCAGAGCAAATCAATCATTTCTCCATCTTTGATGAAGTGATCAAAGAAGGAATGAACATACACCGACAAAGTGAAGTGGATTCTCAGAGGTTTCAACAAGACAGACTCTTGTTTGGGAATAGAAAGCACTATTTTTCTTTCTTACGATGCAGTTATTTATTTGCTGTGAGTCGGACATAAAGTGTACTGAAGGAAATGTATCTTTCCTAATAGCTTGATTACTGTAAGGAATTTTAGCAGCTATATTAAAAAAAAAGAAAAAAATAAAAAAGCTATATTGGTTTTACATCAGATCTTGAAGGTAGCTTACTCTGGCAGTCCTAGAGCAGCTTTGCTTTGAACCTGCTCCCCCCCTTGTCGGTGCTCCAAGCCATAGCACAGGCTGAGGTCTTTTGTCAGTTCACTGTGGTAGAATTTTTCCCTTAGAGTACCAAATGGCAAAACCAGCTGATAGGAAATCTTGGTGAAGTTACTCCCATTTATCCAAACACAGCAGCTATTCGGTCTGATAAAGAGCAAACAAGGCTCAGTGGTTTGCTGCTATTCCTAAATTACAGATAGGAACTCAAACACCAGCACCATTTGAATTTTCTTTTCCTAGCAATCTCCTTCCTTTACCTTAATTCTTTATAAACGCATCCTGGGGGTAGGTGGAATTTTTGTAGAGGCAACAATAGTTTCTAATATATTGCAGTGGCTTTCAGTGGAAACGGTTGAACGCGGTGGGATATTTTGTTCCGTGCTGTTGAGTCATTTGAAAACTTAGTGAAATATCACTCGTGGAGCTGCTTCTGAATCATGCAAACCACAGACCAGCTCCTTCTCTGCGGATGAATAGGAAACTAGTCCTGTTTTCAAACATACACACGCACCTACATGCAAGCTGCAATGTTCTTTTTCATTTCACAGGATGTACAAAGGCTTTTCCTTTGGGGGGGGACTTTTTATTCCAGTACTCACAGCCACGTAGTCATTTGCTGTAACAAAATCATATTTCTTCATCGCGGTCCTGATTATTTGTAAAATAGAAAGCCCCGAAAATTTCAGTGCTGCAGGTTTTGCATAACTGCCATTCTGAGGAAGGTCATTCAGGAAGGTTTGTTCTGAAACAGGCAGGTGGTTTGACCTTCTCAGGCTCATCTATTACAGTTCAAAGCATCCACGGAATGAGTGCAGGATTTATAGCACACACTGTTTGAGGGTTAGGCACAGGATAGTGGTAAGAGGAGAGAAGTACTGCAGTGTATTGCAGGGCAAGGCTGTGGTGTTTCCACCACAGGAAATAGTGAAGAACGTATAAGGAAGATACGATACGATAACAGAATGCAATATTATTATAAAGGTAATTGTCCTTATGCTAGAGCAGGAACAACCAGGCAAAACATTGGATTGCCTTTCAGCCTTGCGCTTCTTCTATCATTTTTATCGCAACCCTCAATGGTCTTTCCTTGGTGTTTTTTTCTAAGCTAGAGCTATACAAAACATTTGCTAAGAAACATAAAACTCATTATTACCGAGTTGTATGCTTGGTAATAAAGCTGCATGAGTTCGCTTTCTAGAAATGAACAGATGGGTTTTATTCCAGAGGATCAGATATGGAGAAGAATGTGTACTTAACTTGCAGAAAGTGGCCAAAAGAAACCCTCAAGAAGCTTCTAGACAAAGTGGCATTAAAGACATCATCAATCTATATGTCATATATTAAATCGATAGCAAATTATAGTAGAAAAACTAACTCTCTAACAAGCAACTAGTATTTCTCCAATAGTCACCCCGGGCCAGTGATGGTGGCAGGATTCATATGGATTTTTCAATAGCAAGTGTTAATCTATTCTGTGCTAGGTATAAGATTTTTTTTTACCATAATGGAGTAACTTGTGTCTTCCTACTGAAGTTCAACATGGAGACAAAGGATTAAACCACTGCCACAACTTAGGTAGTAGAGGATTACACCTGAAGAATGGATTCCAGTGTTAAATTACAACCCATGGTGTTTGTGCATCACTGAAAACTTGCTGTATTAAAGTAACATGTTTAATAAGTAAAGCTCATTTACTTACTAGAGCAGGAAGTTTTGGAGTTTTGCTACTTGCTATTAACCTGAGTAGGAAGAAAAAAAACTGAATCAGAAAAAATCTGGGAGAAGCACTGTCAGATCTGGGTAACTTGAACTAGACTCTTCTAACTTGTTATTCTTTGTGGCTGTGCTATAATTTGTACAAATATGGATTCCACTCTGTCACAAAGAGTCAAACACTTAAAAGGGAGAAAGGGGTGCCAAAAAATTCAAATTGTTCAACCATTTTTCCCAAGCAAGTGCATTCCATCTCAGTTTGGACATTGCATCCTTTCTCCACTGTGGAAGTAGCTCATAAGCTTAACCTATTGCATTTGCATTCCCTGGTATAAATCCCTCTGCCTTACAGAATCCTGGGTCCAAAGTCTCAGGTAGTTTCCTGGATTTCTCCATCAGTATATGGACTTCCTGACTACAATTTTGGCCAAACTGATAATAAATACAATGCAAAGAACTGCTGAGTTAAAAATGCTCACTATGAAAGTGAGTTGCAGGTTGAAGCTCTCATGAAATGCAGATTTTACCTCCTTTCAGTTCTTCCTTTGCAGCAGCCATGGCCTTCCTACAACTTGCTCAGGCTTTAAGGATGCCCCACACCTTTCTCCATCTCCCCCTCCCCCCTTTTGCTGCTGAAATACATTTTTCTTCAACTTGTCTATTAAATCATACTTGCTTCTCGTTGAATGTTATTTCACAATACTCTGTTTGAGGAGGCAGTGCCAAGAAACGTGCAGGTTACAAAACAGTTCAAATGAAAAGGCCACATTTACAGCAAGAAAAGAACAAACACAACAAGCCAGCAAGTACAAAAAAAAATAACACAATGAAGATGTTAAGATGAGTCTTCCCAGAGTGCTTACAGCTCTGTATGCAGCAGTATATAGAAATCTTAGAAGATGAATGGCCTGCAAGCAGCAGCAGAATAAAATACACATTGCACAGGGCCATACAAAGCCAGTGGGAGTCACATCTGGGTTTCAATAGCCAGGGTTACTGCAACTTAGGTGAAATTTCCTTTCTCACTCTGCATCTAAAATGATCTATACCAAAACTTCAATCATGCTGGGAATATCTAAAAATACATATATATATATTTATTTTTTTTTCCCAGTCATAACTCAGAACTGACTCTGCATAAAATAAAATGGCCAGCTTATTTCTTTCTTTATTTCTTTAATATGTGAATTTCTAAAGGCCAGTCATGCCCAAGGAAGAGTTTGCCCATGGTTCTGCCCAGGGAGTAGCTGAGTAGAAGAGGAGCCAGGAGCTGGTGTAAAGCATGTGTCTGACTATTCAGAGGTCTGGCACATGATTTTAAGATTCCTGAATTCAATCTGAAGGCAGCAACACACCCACAGTGGGACTGGCTGCAAGGAGTGAGGTTTAGTGGGCAACAACAAAGGGCTTAAGCTACTCTTATCCACTGAGGCTTGCACAAATGATTGGGTTTTATTTCCTGGAGTTTTAGTTTTCCATGTGCAGACAACTAACTTAAAAATCAAACAACATTTCAGAGCAATAAAGCTTATTCTATATTATAGAGGGTCAATTCTGGGTGCTGCATAAATTTGATTCTAAAAATCTTTTGAGGTTTTAGACCATTGCTTCCTCCAAATTCACATTGCTGCTGCTGTCTTTCAGCATGAGCACGTTTACAGCACTTACTGAAACATCTCATGATTGGGAAGGTGGAGTGACAACAGGGAAACATTTAGTTATCAGACATAACAACGCTGCACCAGTCAAGTTGAGATGACTACTCCAGGCACAAATAAGAAATGCCAAATGTCTCCTGCATCAGAAACGTGATCTAATAAACCCATCCCTGTGTTTCCATACTCAGTGCTGTAGGAGAATTGTTCTCGGGCTGGTGGCTGGTGCTGCAGGAGCACTGGCACCCGGGTGTCAGGAGCTGCACACACCAAAGTGTCTCCTCTGGTCCTCTGGACCAGCCTAACAGACATCAGCAATACATAAAACTACTAAATCATCCTCCTTCTCCCCCAAAATAGACAAGTCGGTGAAACGATTCTCCATCAGCTGTCCCTTCTGTAGGAAGCCCTTTTTTTGACCAACACAACACGAGCCACAGAAGTGGCCAGGTTTTCTAAAACACAGCAGGTTTTGATGGACACATACCTTATCTGTATTCTGCATGAGGTGAGCAGAAGGCCTTTTCTCCAAATTTTTGAGCATTTCCAAGTTTCGTGTTGTTTTCTGATGTCCCACTGCATGCCAAGGAGGTTCCAATCTGGCCAAGGGAGATGCCATTTCCCCAAGAGACATCCTGTATTACCCATCCTTTCACCTCCATGGAGATGATCCTCCAAATACTGAGGAACATCTAAACTGGGTGAGTTGTCAGGAAGTTGGAGAATAAAACCAGTATGTCCCAGTGAATAGACCATGATGCTCTGCCACCTTGAAATCACTCAACGTCAGAGAAGATGAAGAGGTAGCACAGTTCCATGGAAGAGCATCGTGGTGTTGGAGGAGGAGCAGTTTGTACAACTGTCCAAACTATTTGCTGAGAACCATCACACCTGGAAAGAAATGAAAATAATGTCTCTTTCCGTTGGCAAACACATTATAAATCAGCATCTGAGCCCTCAAATTACTTATTTTCTGAAACAAGTGTTCCACATGGGCAAACTGTAAGATAATGAGACTCAACTTTCTGCCTCAAATATGTTTCTGTTACAGTGAGCAAAAGTTACTTTTTTTCTTCCTGATTCCACTACCTTTAAAATAAGAATAGAATCATAACATTGTTTCAGTTGGAAAAGACCTTTAAGATCATTGAGACCAACAACTGATCTAACGCTGCCAAGCCCACCACTAAACCATGTCCCTAAGCACTTAACCTACATGTCTTTTAAATACCTCCAGGGATGGTGAGTCCACCACCTCCCTGGGCAGCCTCTTCCAGGGCTTAACAACCATTTTAGGGAAGAAGCTTTTCCTATTGTCCAGCCTAAATGTCCCCTGGCACAACTTGAGGCCATTTCCTCTTATCTATCACTTGTTACTTCAGAGAAAAGCCTGACCCTCACCTTACTACAACCTCCTTTCAGGTGGCACTATCCTGCTCTATCCAACCTTCATAAGGATTAATACTCTGATATTGCAAGGGCTCAGGAACAGTGGTATCCTGAAAGAAGTGAATACAAAGCATTCTTCCCAGGTCTTCTGCTCCAAAAATGAACACACTACCCCTCTGAGACAAAACAAGAGGCACTGTTTTCCATTTTGCTGTTGTAGTTGCCATCTCTCCCTGCTGGCCAATCCCAGGTAGAAATCAGATCAGTAAGACCCTCTTCAGAGTGTACTTGTATATCTCACCATCTTTTTGACCAAAAAAATACTCGCTTAGCCTTGGTCAGCAGTGTTACCTAACGTGACATTTCCCGAGTTCCTTCTTTAAATTCCTTGAAATGGGAGACAAAAGAAAAATCAGTCAGAAGAGGATATGGCTGAAGCTTTCACAACTCAACTCCTTGACCTTCAAAGCATTTGCTGAAGTCTGAAGCAGCCAGCTATACCCTTTTGTCATCTTCTCCCTGTGCACTCTACAAAAATTGGCTCTTTCATTCCCTCCAAGCAATTTCTTGCTTGGCCCAAGGCTGTGTCAAAGGCATCTCATCCCAAGTCGTTATCTCAGTTCAGCCATGTGGAAATAGCTCTTTTTCACATCTGAGCTTTCACCTACTTGAATATTAAACCTCACAGTTACGGCTCTGTGCAATTTTCGATCGGTTTAAATTCGGTCTTTCATCCACAACTGGGGCTGGAACATAATGCACCCCGTGATGTAAGAGTCTCTTTCCATCTGCAGATTATTTGAGACCAATTGTAATTTCCGCAAATGTATTTCTTGTTCCACTGCTGAAATAATTATTTTGTTCTGCAAAGTTTTAGTTGCAAACACTATCCTGCAAACATCCATGCAACTGTTTAATTTACCAATTACTTCAGTAAGTACATGCATAATTATCTACCAAGTCAGCTTGTAAACAAATACTTAATGTTCCAGGCTGAGGCTTGCTCAGCTATTATTGGTCATGCTTGGGACTGGTTCCAGCCTTTGGCTGAGAGCACAAAAATAATTGCATAGCTTATATACATTTCTGTTTCGCTGCATACTTTTGTGTTAGAGTTTGAAGTTAACTCTTCTCAGCTATTTTCTCCATAAAGTTTTTTTTTACCAGAGAACAGACAAAAGCAGACACAAAACCAGCTGCCAAAGTTCACTCAAACTTTAATTCGTGGCAAATGTGTTTTTGCAATACCCTTCTTTCAAGCATATGGTTATATACCCTCAGCCAGCAACAAGGCTTCTAATTGATAGTGCTGAGGTCAAAATCTTTATGATTAAATTACAGTGTTTAAACCAGTCTCCTTCAGTGAGAACAGGAAGGCTTGTTAACAGGTTTATAGATTAACCCCGTCATCCAGGCATATATGCTATTACTAAATATGCAGGGGTTTAGAACGTGGTGAATAACCAGACTGGTGTTTATTGTTATGTGCTGAATGCAGATTGGAGTCAACATTTCCCTATATATTAGGGGTTATATATTAGATCCCAAATACCTATCAGTATTATACTTCAATACAGCTTTTATTCTGCTGGGTCAGGTTAAACAGCTCTTGGATTCCTGATTATATTAAGTAGTGAGCAAAACTAACACATGAAGAAAGCTCCTCTCCATGTTAGCACACGACAGAACTCACCTTCACACTTCCCTGAAGTGACAGCCTCTCTGGGTAGACACTCATTGCTCTCCTGTAGTTAAATGCTACAGCTTCTTTTCTTTAAATGTACTTACTTCGGAATGGAAGATTAACAATGGCTGTTGTATCCTAATTCAATTGGTGTAAAACCTCACATCTAAAGGGTTTAGTCCATAAAATGAGTGGAGATGTTAGCAATGAGTACAGATGCCCAAAACTCAAACCTCAGCATAAAATTCTCTTACAAATAAAAACATGACTTGCCTCTAACGGAGTTTACAGTGCAATTTTCTGACCTCTCTGCAAGGTACTTGGACTGAAATCTTGAGAGACACTGAGCCCCCTGCCAAACTAAACAGATAGTTTTATCAGAGTTACAGTTAACTCCTGGTTGTCCATGGACAGATTAGCCAGGGTGTTGCTCAGTGGGATCCTGCTTTCCCAAAAAAGCCTTTGGCCACTAATTGGTGCCCAGCCTTTGCCCAAATAGTTGGAGGACCACTCTCAGGTTTAGTGAGTTGCTGTTGAACGACTCTCTGACTATGGTCGTGCTCTCTGGCATGAGCTGCTTGCACGGCGTAGGGTTGTATTGCCCTGATGATCCATACAAGGACCTGGTGGAGGCTGCCACAGCTCCTTTCTCTCCTGTGCACTCAGGTTTCCATCATTCAGAAAGCAGGGTGCCAGCGGTACAGATGCACGCAGGTCTCATTGAGTGATGGAGACAACTTTGGCAAAGGCAAGCAGAAGAACTAGGAGCTGGAAAGTGATCCTGTTTAGGCACAAATCCTGATGTCATGAATGACTTTTTTTGTCTAGTTACGAAAGCACAACCAGCCCAACCAGAAACCACTGAAAGCAATGAAAATGCACCATCATGCAACGAGATCCTTGAAAGTGTTTGCCATTTTTACTTCAGATGTGAGAGCACCGAGGACAAGGGGAGAAGGAGAGAGGAAAGTTAATGCTGATATGATCCATGAGGATGCTGTGGAGCCACAAGCACGTTTTAGAAGCCACCCAGCTTTAGTCAATGCAGCCACAAAGAAGAGTCTGTTGTGTGGGTGGATTTTAGTGTCTTTCTAAACTCATGAAAGTACATCACTCTCAGGTCCCCTGGCCATAAACACAAATAATGTTCCTCTCCAGCCAGGATTCATTAACATCAGTAGAGCACTTAAAGAGTTTGGATGGAAGTGTTTTCTCTAGATAAATATGTGTAGGCCAATGACATTGCACACTGAGCACTCCTCTAAGAAATGTAACTGAAGTACATTTAGTGAAGTAGAAAGGTTTCTGAGGCATCTGTAGGCTTCCAGAAATTTCAAAAGGGCTCAGAGAGAAAAGGCTGAGAGCTGGCTCTGCTCCATTAGGGTAAGCCCCAATCCATTAATTTTGGTCTCACTTTAATCAGGCAAGTTATCAGATATAATTTTTCCCAGACAGTATTAGACATGTAAACCAAAATTTGCTTTTATGAACATTAACAAATGTCCTTTTTGTCAGAAGCCCTTCACAAATGCATGCTAAATAAAACAGCACCAGTAAATTAAATGGGGCTGTTGGACACCTCATAGAAGTAATTCACATTTTACATCTCTTCATATATTCAAAATAACACGCACAAATTACCCAGCTGCTTGGGATTCTCCTGCTTCCCCACATTGGACATCTCCATGCCTACCGACGTGTCCCAGGACCCCATGCAAGGAGGAAGATGGATGGGCTGACCTCTCATATGCCAGCCAGCTGCCCCAGGCCCACCCGTGGTATTCTGTCAAGCCCTAGCGAGATTTTCCATGCATGGCCACTTACCAGAAGCTGTCCCTCCCCAGGCTGCAAAGCAGCACTGTGGCCTCGTGTGTTGGGCAAAGCTAGACAGCAGCTTGCAAGAGCTGCTAGATACCCTCACGGTGTCCATCGGCCCCTGGAGCAGGAAGGAAGCCACAGCATGGCTTTGCAAGCCCACGAGACGTGGCTCCAGAGAAAGGGCAAAGCCTCAGACTTGTCCAAGCCTCAGACTCAGCAAGCAGGGGGTTACGTCCTTTCCAGTACCCTATCTCCAGTGTACAGGTGAGGAAGCCCCTGAGAGCCAAAACTGCAAGGTGCTCCTATGTACTCAAAGCAGTGGAGGAGCCCCTGGCTTCCTCCAAGCTGCTCAGGGCATCACTGGGGGATGGGAGACCCCTGAATCTGCAGCAAAGCACAATTTGCAATTCAGACCCTCTGAGACCACACACAGTCTCCTCAAAGCTTTGCTACTCTTACCTACCACTAAACATAAAGTTCTTTTTCCTAATGCAAAATACAATTCTAAACAGGCTAAGCCCTCCCCTGGGGAGAGGGTAAGAGGGAGGGCTTCTCCCTCCTCTCAACAGACAGACACGTTTGGGCAGCTAAATGGATTAATGCACAAGGCTGAGCCACAGGGACCATGCACACGGGAAAAGGGAAGCAAAAGCTTTTAGCCTAAACCTCAGCAAAGGAGATTTGTCCTGTCAATGAAAACTTTGACAAATGTGTCCTACTGTCGTTCTGTGGTCTCCCATTTCACTGCCAACAGGGTCTCATTTTGAAGCATTACATGAAAATATTGGTACATGGTACTGATCTCTGGTTGGGTCTCTGCAGTGAATAAACAGATAGAGCTACGGATAATTCTTTTGGAAAAAAAAAAAAAAATATTTAAATAATGGAAATGATAACCCATCAAGATCAAGAGAGAACCTGCCTTTGATTTTAACAGGATCAGGCCTTCATGACGCGATATGTATTAATGTGTGATAAATGCATGTGTTTTAATGATGGAGATTAGCTAAAGTAGGAACAGCTTATCTCAGATCTCTAAAGATTCCTTCAGTATGCGTCCCCAGATCCCTATTTTGTGGATTCTCACGTTAGAGCACTGTGATATTTCACCTACCTCTGCTTTAATCTTGTGACAGTCAGCAGTAGTGCAGAACCATGGGTATTCAGAGTGGAGGGTCGTTAGTGATTGGGATTTTTAATTCAAGCTAAATAACTTTTAACTGCATTACAGTCTAGCAAAGGCATTGAAATATCTTCACTCGTAAACAACTCAAGCTACATCAAATTCAGACCTTCAGATTAAACCCTGAAAGATTCCAGGGGCAGTTTCAGGAGCTGCACAGGTACCTTTTCTGTGTACCGGTGTAAAGCACTTGCTCACAGCACCCCTAATGCCCTGCACACAGGATTTCAGAAGCAAGCCCAAAGCCTCATGCAGCTTTAGTGATGTGATGTGATGTGATGCCCCAATCAAAGGATGAAGTTGTGTGACTTGATTCATCTCCAGAACTAATAACATTAGGTTAGTTGGACGAACCCCTCTCGAACAGGTAGCCTGAAAAAGAGAAATGTGTGCACAACTGGAGTATTTTAACTGCTTTTTATGCTTTTACTTATTAAAAAAGATAAATAAAATGAATGCTTATGCAAGCAGTTTAACATCCCCTACTGTATATTTTTTTCCCAAAGCAGCAGGACAGAATTTGATATAAAATTCAAGAAAGAAGTCCCATTTTCTCTTGCTTATGGCAGAGCTACACTGTTGTACTCTTCTTTGGATTCACTCTTTGCTTTTTCATTTCCCGACAGCGACCTTTTCTGAATGTACAAACACGTAGGCTGGTTGTTTGGAAAAACAAAATTAAATACTTGGGCTTTGGTTTTCTCTCTCTCTCTGCCCCATTACGTCTTCTCAATAAGGCAACCAAAATCCCTCAGCTCAAGGTTCTGATCCTGCCCGCAGCACCACGCAAGACACTACTGCAAGAAACTACACAAAGCTCTCCAAAGCTGGAGACTGACCTCTCTCCAGCTCCTAGTCAGAAGACTAGAAAGGGTTCAGCAAGGGATTGACCACAGGAGACAGGGCAAGTGACGAGAAGGGGGTACCAGGAGCGCAGCTCCACGGGGGACTGCGCACAGGTCTCAGCGGGATGCTAGGCCTCTACCGTGGGGAGGGCTGGAGGGGAAGCTGTACCCGCCACCGAGCAGTCTCCCTGCTGAGCCACGGTCTTAAGTGGGCCTCACGTGTAACACTAGTAAGTGCTTGTCAGCCCTGGCTTTGCTCGAAGCACGTCATGCCTCATGCTTTCCTTCAGGACTTTTCTTACTCCTCATCACTGGCGGGAGGTGCAGCCCCATCGCTTCCAGAGGCTGCTCAGCACACACTGCGGGGCAGCCTGGAGGAAAGTCATGGAAAATGGAGTTTTGCAGCTCAAAACTGGGTCTGTCCAATGAAAATCTGACAGTAGATTTGCCTACTAGAGAGTGCAAGAGCTCTTGGTTGCAAATGCACACGAAACGTAGCACTGTGCTTACCTGTGGTTTTCCTGCAATACACTCTTCTCAGTTGCCACAGATCTTTGCAAAGCAGAAAGGAGGCAGTGATCAGACCCGCAGGTACCATCCTGGTCCAAATCTGGTCAGCAGGACATACTCATTTACAGCAGGTCTAAACCAACACAGGAAAATTCAACTTGCTTCCAGCTGCACTTCATATGATACACATTATATACGGTTAATCACACTTGCAAGAGCTTCGTATTTATTTTTCAGTGAAATATAAAATATTTGTAACTCTACTTAATTTCCACTATCTGAAATTATTCTCCAGGGCACAATAGAGAGTGAGTCAGCAGGCACAGATTTAATTATCACTTTTTACTGTAAGATGATGATGTTTATTGGTATCACTATCAGACAGACACTGAAATGAAGCAGATGTTAATCTGAGGTTAAGCTCCAGGAGGCGCCTAGCAGTCTGACCAAAGGGACTGATGTTCATCAGATAATAAAAGAGGAGACCTCCCTCCCTGCCTCCCTCCCTCTGGAAGCCTGCACAGAGCTCACAGAAGAAGCGACCGCCTTGTTCTGCACATTCCTCCTCGCACCATTTCCAACTCATCTGACGAGCGGTTTGCCCTTTCATGCAGAGCTTTCAGTAGGTTTTAGCAGGTTGTTTAACCTAACATCTTATTTTGCTTACATAGGAACTTTATGGTTGGGTTTGGTTTATTTTTCCCCAGCACGTCCCAAAGGGTGATGCCAGAGGAGCCGAAAACAGAAGAGAAGTGGTCAGAAAGTTGCTGTGGCATCACAGTTGTGAGCAGAAAGCCTGTCACCAAGTCAGGTCACACCAATGTCTGCCTTAAGTAAATCCACAGCAAGGCAAAACACCAGTTCAAATGACACAACACAGAGGAAAGGGACCGTCAGTGGGGAAGGAGAGGATGATGAAATAACAGCAGCTTTCTATGCTTCTCAGCCTGTCGTCACTTTCTGGTGTTGAGAGCAATGATGTGACAGCCTATATACTAATAACAAAAAAAAAATAACACTGGCAGCTGACACTCACTGAAATACATTAATGTTTAACATTAGAACTTGCAACAGGACTAGTGAGCTGGTGAAGAGATCATTTGGAGGGGTAGTTTCTGTACCTGTTTCAGTGGTACCCTTTTTTCCTAACAAGAACACGCCTGCCAGTTTCAGTGGAAGTCCAGTGGAAAAAAAACTAAACCCCATGTTCTGTTTTCTGGAAAAACACTAGTGTTGCAGCAACACCATGTATTTTATTTTTATTACCACCATTTGTGGATCACTTAGGGCATTTTTAAGCAGTACCATGTTGCAGCAGCATCCAGACCCTTCTGGTCTTCTCCCAACCCAGCTATGGTGTGGTCCAGCCCTGTGCTCAACAGGGTGATGCTCTGGCCCTGGCTTGGGTAGACCTGGGCAAGACTCTGGGCAGGGCACAGCCTAAGTAGGCTTTGCAGAGGAGGAGAGTCTCATGCACCCAAAAAGCTGGCTATCTGAAGAGGTACAAAGTGGAGGAAAGAGACACAGATAAAACACTGCATTGTCCACTATGAAAGAGCAGTTAAGTGGTGAACCTGGGACCAGAACAGAAAGCTGCTGGATTACACTGATTCATGCAGTTCCTTAGGCCATTTTGCTCTCTGTTAAGGTCAAAGTCAGAAAGAGTTTCACAGAACATGAAGAGCCTCTTCTTGAGGTCCTGCTGTTACCACCACCCCCAATTTCACACATGAAGGCAGGACCCTCAACAAGCTGACATAGGTATATGTTTAAAGTTATGTAAACAAGTTGCTTTAAACTACTAGGAAGAGAGATTTAATACCACTAGAGACTGGCAGAACTAGTGAAGTGGGGGAGCAATAATCTTTTTTCCAATTAAAAAGAGAAAAAGACAGAGGCACCAACCTTTGGAATTTCAACATGCAAGAGCAGATAGTTTGCAGGAGAGCCATGCTCATCCTCTGTGCCTAGCTGAAGGGAATTTGTGGTTTCATTTCAGGCACTTTTGGACTGTTTTTCATGTCAAAATTACATATTTGCTATAATTTGTCTCTCTTCCAGGATTTACTGAAACAAAGGAAACATTTGAATGAGATTTGAGACAACTTCTTTCTCACCCGTCAGGAAGGTAATCCCCAACCTTCAGATAAATGTGGGCATGTGGTTTCCAGTATTCTCACTCCATATGTCTTCACAAACACCAAATAGATCTAATGTAAGAAGACACTTTTTCCCCCCCCAAAGATCAAAAGGTTGCAGTGATGGACCTTGCCCAAGATGATCCAGACTTTCATCCATGTAATGCTTTCATTTGCACTCCCTATGGAAATACAGACTCCCTGGCACAGAAATCAGGAGACAGGTTGAAGGCACCAACCCATTCCAGCACTTTCACTCTCAGCCGTAACAGCTATAAAGTGGAACAAAAACATAATGCCCAGTTTAGGAACTGAGCTTTACAGGTGAACATTTTGACTGCTGTAACTCCAAAATAAGGAACACATGGTGGTGTTTTGTCCTGACTCTTGCTCCTAAAGAAAAATGGTGTTTGATGTTTTGTGTCAGTCCTCCTCCTCCAATATTTTGGAGTAAACACTATAACTCCTAAATCTGCTGCTTGTATGGTACCTTGCTTGTGGGTTTGAAATCTGCCTTCATATCCTCCTGTTCATACTGGGTTTGGAGAACCATCAATGAAAGCAGAGGGAGCAGCTCCTGCAAAAGAGCGAAAAAGAAACGCAGCTGTAGAAAGCCAGGTTTACACCACACATCCCCACTAGCCCAATCCAAGGAAAGTTTCATCTGGGTACATGCATTCACACGAGGAATTTTTGCCAGTACAGCTGTTTCAGTCACAAATCACACCTTGTAGCACCCTGACCCCTGTTTCTAGGGCAGGCCCAGCCCTTGCCTTACTCCAGAGGCAACAGTTTCTTCTGCCATAAAATGCAATATAGGGTGAAATCTTCAGGCACTAAGCTCAAGCAGCCTTATTTCCTAGATGAGGCACTGGGTCTGACACTGGCAGAAACAGGGGGAACAGCAACTGGACTGACAGCTGCCGAGTTGGCTCCATCACTTACTGTCTGGGATTGTATCTCTCAATGCTTTGCTTTATTTGCTACATGGCTGGATATCTTCCCAGAGCAGTGAGACAGGACACACAAAAAATTAATAAAGGAAAAAAAAAAGAAGTGGAGAACGATGTGGATGTGCAATTAATTCTAAGAAAGTAAACATTGAGCTAGACAAGATATTCTTCGAGATCCCATTGACACATTGCTGCAACATTCAGCATGTAATATACAAAAGTCTGTATGACACACTGTGGTGTTTCGTTCTGCCATAAATGGACAGAACTTATACATAATGCAAAGCCATAAATGCTTACAGACTTTTGCAAGGATGTTTACATTTATTTTTCATAGCCTTGAGCAATCACTCTGTAAAGACATTCCATAGAGACTGCATTTGGCCCTGAAATACTGTCCTGAGAGATTGTGTTTCTCTCTTTCATCTGACACATTTTACAGAGGATATCAGCATATGGATTTGCACCTCAGCTGTATCATGAGCAAAGAACTGCTATTGTTTTAATATGCTACACTGGGACATTTAAACATTGATATTGTCAGGTACTACTTTACAATTCCCATTAGATTTGTTGTAAAGCACACATTTATGAAATAAAATATTGTTGTATTCACCCATAAAACTCTATGTTATAACAGCACCAAGCATCTGGTTTTAATAAGAAGTCAGGAAACTCACAGTTCAAGCTGGAACTCCATCCTTTCCTAAATTCATTGTGTGTAACTTCTGCAACTCAGATGCGAACAGGTTAGGCAAAAGTCTCATTGCCCCTACTGAAAGCTAAGCCCAACAGGCATCCAGGTTTGGAGCTGGGTGATGTATCGAGGGCAGTTCCACTTTTTGAGGCTTCCTGGTGGAGCAACTTGAACAGCAGTAGTAAAGCAGGACAAAGAGACACCCCAGAACATCCCTGCTAATAGTTTACACGAAGCAGGCACGTTTGAACTCAGTTTGCAAATCCAAGCTCTATCTGAAAATGGTTTCATGCTTTCTAAGATTCTCCTTAAATAAGTTTAATGCTTCCTTTCTCTAAAACCACAGTAGGGATTTTGCTGGTAAAATACAATTAAGATTGAGCAGCAAAATAATTTTTTAGTGTAAATCTACTCTAAATTGTTTTGTGCATGAGTGAAGTAAAAATCCATAGGAGCAAAACCAAACCCAAATTAATGTGATGCACATAAACAAAGTGTTTATTATTAATTTATCATTAATTCCGTTATTTATTAGATTATTATTAATATGATTAATTTATTATTAATGTTGGACAGACAGTTTTGAATGCAACATTTAACAATTTTCAATCCATCAGCTTTGCTAGTAAATAAGTGGATTTTCATGTGTGTGTGTGAGTGTGAATGTTCCACTATATATCTACCATTCTCTCATTCATTTAAATAATTTTTTGAGGTTCTTCCCTGCTTCTACAGCTGAAGCATGCCCTTAGATAGAAGTTTGATTAAAAATTAGAACCCCCTGAAAACCTTTCTCAAGAAAATAAATGGAGTTTCAAAGTATAGAAAGTTTAATGAATGCAGACACTCTTAAAAATCTAAAACCAGTTTGAGAATCCTACAAAACCAGTGTCTCCAGTATCACCAGATGCTTAAAGGGAACCTTGACAGGTTCCTCTCAGCTATGAGCCTATACATTCACATGACTCTCCTCTGAAGCCTCCCCAAACCCTTGTGATTTGCAACACTCTTCAGGAAAAAAAAAATTTTTCAGAAAGTCCTGAAGGAAAAAAAAATTAAATAAGCTGAACATCTCCTACCCTGCAGGACTGGAGCTGTGTCTGGAAATCTTGCATACATTTAGCCGGTCTCTCAGGTTTTGCAACACTGATTATACATGTTCAGTAAGAGGGAGAGGCTACTGCAAACTTACTATCACTTCTCTATCCAGCAGCCAGGAAGACAAATCTTATACTCACATTTACCTTTTAGAGTTTTAAAGAAAAATGTATCCTACAGCTCAGAGTACCAGCAGATGGATGTCACCTAATATCTGGAATTCACTGCCGTGCTCCTTTCACCTAGCAAGTCAGAAAATGTTAAGTTACACATTTCTGGGAATATCTAAAGTTCTTATTTGAGAAAGTGTCAATTTATATTGCTTCTTAGTCACGGTGGTGAAGACGACAAATGATCTTTCTACATAAGTCTGTGTGTTTCAGTGGGTCTAGGTGGTCACCCAGTAAGATAGACAGTATGTGACAAGTAGCTACAGTTCAGGTAGGTAACCAGCAAAAGGCTGTGGATATTTGATCTACATTCTCATTAGCTTGAGTGCAACCATGGGCATATGTGTGAAGCACAATCCAGCACGAATACAGGTTGCAGAGTGGCTCAGTCACTGCCTACACCTACTGAACTGAACCCACAGAGGCAGCACAGACCACATTCCTTCACTGGCTGGGGCAAGACTGGGATTCTGTACCCTTGGAAAGTGTCTAGTTCCTCTGATCACTACATTCAGCTTTGTGATATTTCTTGGAAAACATTGTCCACTAATATAATAACGGAAACTGTTCTATTAAATCCTTCAACTAATTCACTAGGGGCTAATGTAAGGATGGAAATACACAAACATGCACGCAAAAGAATCTCAAAACATTGCACCAGAAATGGTAGTTTCATACATGGAAATTGTAGAAGGAGAGGTCAATAAAGAAGAGTTTACATTAATTTACATCGTATGAATGATGATCTAAGATTTGTCTTCAGGAAGGCCTGATGTGATGAACCATTGCCTTTAACCACTGCTTCTTCATTCCCTTTTCGTCTTCTAGGCTGTTTACAGAATAAATAAGCTCCCTATTTCATTCTCATTTTTATAATGAGGAGATTTGAAACCTGTCAGCCCTTGGCCTTTAAGATGCTTCCCATCCTTCTGGACATTTGTTTGGCTTTTATGTTTTTGAAGAAGCAGACTGTGGGTGATTGTTATCTATGCCCAGGACGCAGGATAAATATAAATGCTTAGTAGTGTACTAAATATGCCCCTTTGATTTTGCAGATGGGAGGCAGAGGCATGCTACCTGGATTACAAAGCCGTCTAAATGTAAGGCTGAATGACCTGTAATAGAACAATGGCTGGTGAATAAAAGTAGCAAAAACCACACCAGGAGAAAAAATACACATTAAACTGGAAAAAGGTGAAACGTGAAATCTATCCCTTTTCTATAAACACATGTGGAAAGAATAACACCTAGTCTTTTTATTCTTGGCTTCTTTCCCCCCTCCTCCCCTTTGCATTCCAAGAGAAGATCTGCCAACTTTTGGCTGTATCCGTTTCTCTTCTGTTGTTTGCCAGTATTAGTGCACTCTAGCACACATTCTTTCCTAAGACTTCAAAACGAGTCATTTGTTAGGTCTAACTGTTTAAAGGACCCAGCCACCCTTCCCTCTTTTACCCACAGCAAGCTGGGTGGTATACAGCACATTCTCACACCCCACCTTACACGCTGCGGGGTTGGCTGAAATCTTTAATGGAAAGGACTCTTGAACCAGACTTCACACTGCGTGCCTTGTGTTATTGTGGATCAGAAGATACATTCAAATGCTTCTAATGGTCCCTTCATCCTAAAATATACACTGAGGCAAACGTACCTGTGTTTTGCTTATTGAAGCCTCCTGATGCAGAGCTTCGGTGCTGCTGTTCTGCGAAGCAGTTCTAAAATCTCAGATCTGGATCTGCTTATCATTACACATATAAACAGAGGCTGAATTCACCTCTAGGTTAGCACAGTTTAACTGGTTTAGGATTTAAGTTGGACTCTATGGCAAACAGGCTCTAGACAAATGTCAGTTTTACCACAAAAAAAAAAAAAAAGATCAGTTAACATCACTCAAATATAAAATATTGAGTGAGTTAGGGTGTTAAATACCCACTCATTGCATATAGAAACGTGAGAATGGGTTTAGATTCAGATCTGGTATAAAATGAGTCGATGCTAACAGCTGTGCTAAAACTGTATCCATTTAATCTCTCTCAATCTGTCTCTGGAGAAATGTACATCTCAATCAGCTTGATTCCAAGCCCATCAATTTTAATGTTCGCTTTGTTTATACAAATAGCCCTTCAGTGGGAATTTCTTGCAAAGATCAAGAAACGTGCCACACTGAAAGCTATTAGAATATAGGTAAGAATTCTTGTGTCCTCCTCTCTCTCTCTTTCCATCTCTTTCTATCTTTGAGTGATGAGAAAGCTTGCAAGGACCTTCTGAGTTATTTGCCTGATGCCACCCCACGAGCAGTGGAGTGAGGATCAGAAACAAGAGCTCCTGATTGCTCACTACCATTCTCTAAAGTAGCAGCACCATCAGCCACAAAGCTCTGAATTTGCATTTTGAGGGAATGCCATATGGGCTGCAGAAGAGGAGTAGGGAACCACAGGCTGGATGAAGACTTCATGTGTGGTTTATTATTACATCCAGGCAAAAGGTAGAGCAGATCCAGATCCAACTGCCTCAGCATTTGGTAGTGTCCAGCTCTGGGGGTCACGGTTTGCTCACTGTTCTGAAAATGGGCTCATGGTGTGTTTTGATGTACTGCCTACAATTGAGACAGATCGTTAGTTATGAGGAACGAGAAAAGTAGTATGATTACGAGTAGGGGGTGCCTTGTTATACACATCAGTCTCCTGGAGGTGGTGTTCAGCATACTTCTGCGTTTAGGCAAACAAAACTCTCTTAGAGGTCAGAAATCATTGCCTAGTGATTAAAGATACAGACAAAGCCAAAAAATGGACGGTTAATACCATGTTTAGGTTCTCATTGAGGAGATTTTGCAGAGAAGAGTGTTACTTAAAACTAACTGATGTTGACCATTGGAGAAATGAGGAAAGATACTATAATCTTGTGCAATCCCAGTTTTGGTCTGTTCCCTTGACCTGGATTAACCTTTTTCCTTTTATCTATATTTTAATTCCAAACACTTTGCTTGAATGCGACTGTATCCAGGTCTCGGCTAAAACCTTTAATGAGCAACACTAAGGTCAGCGGAAATAAGTTTGAACTCTATTATTATTGCATAAAAATACTGTAGGGATCCTTGAGTCTCCCATAATTATCAGTGATTTTGGTCTCCATTGAGATGTTCAGCATCTGGCTGTATTTAGTTTAAAAATGGTTACGTTTCAAGAGACATTTAAATTACGTATTTCTTCTTCAGTTACCATTTACAGGCACACACACACACACTGCTCAAAGGCTGAACAGAACTGGGCCCAACTTTCTTTTGCAAACAAGAAGTAAACAGCAAAATGGCCATTAAAATCTTAGTCTAAATATTTCCATTTCTCTCTCAAGTGAAAAAAGGATAAATCTATATATAGCATACTTTCACTACTCTTACATTATGACTAACTACTATTAATAGACTAATGAAATATCAGCTGTGCTTTCTCTCAGTTTATTACATCACACTCAGATGTATAGCTTTGCACAATCAAAGATCATGTTCATTGAAATGTGCACGCTGTTCTGTAGATTGAATACAGCACATAAAACTTGTTGGCTTTAATCAATAAAAAACCCAGTGCTGCACAAAAATTGCTGCATCATGAAATTACTGAGTTATTATCACTTTTTTTTTTATTTGAAATAACTCTCTGTTTTTATATAGGCATGAGTATCTAAATCTTTTAGAAATTAAGTGTTCTTTTCATTGTTTGCATCATATTAATACCTAGGGGACTTATTAATGGACCAGGACTGGAGCTGCTTTGTTCCCATTGCTGCTGACATAAAAGAGAAATTCCCTTACCTGGTGTCTTTGTCTTACTTTTAAAACCATTCCAAATTGGTTTGTCTAAAGGCCCTGTAGGTGGGGCCAATATTGTTATGGGGACTGAAAACTGGCTGGTAGACAGGATCCCATAACCTGTAATGAACGTACAGTGAGGGTCACACTGATGATGCCAGATGAGGGGTAACATGGACAAGGCTCTGTGAACTGAAGCTCCTGGAAGGCATGTGGTAGAAAGCTTGGAAAGGTAACAGTGTCATGCAGCAGTAGATAGGAGCAAAAACAAGGGTCTAGGATTCATATATTGTTAAAATTAATCTCAGAGACACATCCAAACTTCTTACCTGGAAAAAAGGCAGTTGACAGACTACAGGGTCCTGATCTAAGAAATTCCTTCATTCCTTAATTAAAAAAATTAGCTTCTGCTTACATCTAATAAAATGAATGAGTCAGAACCATTCTCTCTAAGGAGAAAATAGGCATGGAGAAGACATTTTGGTTGTAACATGAGGAGGAAGACATAGTAGTGGCCAGGGTCCTAATACGTTGGTCTTCTTCATCTTTATAGATGATTATTGCAGCAGTTTCCACAAGAGTCAAGTTCCAAAGTCTTGAAATTGCAGGATATTGAGGGCCTCTAAGGCTGGTTAGAAGGGACTAAGGCTTTTCACTGGTCTCAGTCTAGTCCACCTCAGTACTGAGGAGTGCCTGGAAGTTAATCCCATGATGAATGGTCTTCACAAAGTTGGCTGTTCCTGGTCCACATCAAAACTGGCATTAAACAGCAGTCTCAATAAAAGATCAGAGGAACATGAGCCAACTTAGGCTATCACCTCTCAGATTGCGTTTGGGGTGCATTCCTGGGGCTCTGGGGGAGGCTTCTAATGCCACTAACATCTTTCCTTTCCACATGCACAGAGATAAAGATGGCAAGTTATCAGGGAGCAGCAATAACACCAAGTGTGTCGTGAAGACTAACGGAACAGTGTAGGCATCACCCTGAAATAACATGAGATAAAATGACTCCCAAATAAGACAAAACCACACTATATGTTAACAAGGCTGAGGCTTCCCCTAATCCCATTCTGACTTTTTTTTTTTTTATTATTACTCTTTCCCTATAATTTTTTTTTTTTTTTAAAGTATTTTCATCCTGAAAAAGATTACCAGGATGGAAAATTTTTGCCTGAACAGATAAACTTCTGCAAAGCTGCAAGTGACTGCAAAAGGGACTTAAAATTAGATGTGTCATGCATTCCTATGACTAGGAACCATTGCGTGGCCTGTGTCCATTATGAATGAGCATGAATCATTCCTCACTTGTTTAGGATGAAATTATGGCTTTAGAGAATTGAAATGCCATTTTCAATAAAGTCAGGATTTACTGAACTAAGCAAACTCATTTTCTCCCTTGCTGTAATAGTTTTCTCACTGTGGACTTGTCAAGCTTTTTCTCCCTATTTTTCTAAATTCCACTTTTACAGCTTAAAATAACATGTGTTCATTTCATTTTTAAAAGTCAGAGAGTATGCCAGTAGGATTTGAGGTCAATACTAAATTATCTACAACCCAGAAAGTCGAATAATAAATTTTGGGGGGTTTTTTGCATACCTGAAAAAATTTTAGCCAAAAAAAGTTGAGGAACCTCCAGGATTCAGTCATGTGACTTCAACTCCTCTGCATGTAAAGCCTGAGAATAACATCTTGGAGACCGGTTTGAAAACATACAGTGAAGCCATAAATAATATTTCCAGAGAAACAAGTAACAACATTCGTAACGGTCATTTAAATGTGCACAGAAGGGAGCATATGGCTTCTGTGGGAATGTATAGCTAAAAAATAAACAAAAACTTACCATATTCAAGCTGGGATCTACTGGTGAGCTGCAGGAGATAATCCTCATTAGCATAGATTCTCTGAATGGTGAACGAAAAACCCATGGTATCTGCACATGCTGCACCAACACATCACACACCGCGACTGTGTGAAACCAGTGGAGCTATCAACAAACATGACACAGGTTAACTGAAACCAGGATTTTGCATTCTCTTAAAACAAGGAGGACAACAGGGTTTGGGGTTTTTTATTTATTTTATAAATCAATATCTTTATACACATACAAATAAACCAAATATATTATATTTGTGTTGAAATATCATTCTGAGGTTTTAGACTTTCTTATTTTGAGTTTACAGCCGAGTTTAGGAAACACGTAAAACTCAAAACACCCTAATCACAAAAACAGGTC
This sequence comes from Actenoides lindsayi, assembly GCA_025331215.1. Taxonomy (NCBI): domain Eukaryota; kingdom Metazoa; phylum Chordata; class Aves; order Coraciiformes; family Alcedinidae; genus Actenoides; species Actenoides lindsayi. The sequence continues at coordinate 110,993 of WTSP01010021.1, forward strand.
AGCTTGATTTTGCTATCTTATTCTGTAAAGAATGCTATCAAATTTGAAAATAGATCCCTAGACTGAAGGAAAGCAAAATAAACAGAACACAGGGTAGAATATGAAACTAATTTGTAAGGAGTCTCAAACACTTTTGCGTAGACAGGATTCAAAGTTACAAATCTTTATTTCCTTTGATGGGGGAAAAATTCCAACTAAATGTTGACTGTCACTCAGCACAACACTTTGATTTTAAGTACACAAGCATATTTCATCAGAGATAATCAAGTGCAGGGATCAGTCATTTTGTTGTCTAGCTCTCACAGAAACAAAATGCTTTACTGAACTGGGGCCTTTATAGCTGGACTCTCTTCCCATCAAAATACACAAGATCAGCGATGAACTGTGAAAGACGAGGGAATCCATTGCTTTTAACAGTGTTAATGAAATTAAACTAAGTGAACTTAAAATCAAATCTACCAAATACCACATGAGGTTGAACCCAGTGGTTGCCCTCTCCTGAACACAGTTTAGCATGCCAACTCTCCTCAAATACTTCTCTCTCCATGGAAATACCCTTGTTGCTGTTCACACAAGAAAATGTGTCCTCATTGCGACTAGTTCTGACTAGTTCCCACTCTGGAAATGCCTATTTTACAAGATTATCCTGAGTTCAGAACAGATGTGATTGGAAAACAGGCTCAACAATTCAAAACCACCAGCAAAAATCACTTCAGAAGATAAACAAGTGACAACTCTCTACACAACAGAGCATTGTACTTTTTGTAATTCGGACAACTTGGGCTCAATGTTTACACCAACTTAGAACTGACTCCACAAATTTACTAAAGTGTGTAACTGTTTTGGACAAGAGGTATTTTGGACAAGAGTCTTTCAATACTCTTTCCCATCACTGGCCTATACAGAGCTGGTAACCAAATGACAACATCCCATACCTTCTTAGCAGGGTTCTAAACTAATCCAAAAGCAGAATGGTAAACACACAAATTAATAACATTTGCCACTATTATCCAGCTAGTGCTGTAGGGCACTGTAGCAGAGTTTAAAGAAGGTGTCTGATAGTTACAGTAGTAGGCTTCAAAGACAGAGGATAGAAAGATCCCCTTCAATGAAAATATTAGTAGTAATCTAGCTGATTTCCAGTTATCTTCCAAAATGTTCCGAAAATAGCATTAGGAAGTCGAGACCAGTGGTGAAAATCACTCGATACGATAAACAACTAAGCTACAACTCTATATAAAACAGAGCTTTACAAGTCAGTTAGTCTGTAGTAAATAAATGGAACTGTAGCTGTTAGAAAGCCAGTTGCAAGAAAAAATGGTGTTGTTTTCCAGTTGTTCCCCTGGATTTTATCAGGCAGCACAAATCAGTTATGTGGAAGTCAGTCCAAACTGAGATGGTTTTTTGTTTGCTTGTCCCAGTCTTCCTGTTCTTTTGGAGCAAAAACCAGATGGACTTCGTTCCCCACACGAAGTCCTATGTAATGGACCAGGTTTTGTTGCCAGCCACGCTTCTGTGAGGCAAGGACAGCTCAAGCACATGCTTCCTTGCAGGGCTGAAAGCAGACTCAGGCCCTCAGTCCAGAAACAACTCTGTAATGCTCTGAAGGACCAGTGTAGACTGGAAAATTTCATGGAAGAATCACCTTCCCCCTCAACTGTTACCTCTCACTTTGTAGAGGTGACCAGCACAATACCATATGCTCACAAACAACCCTCTAGCCCACCAAACCTGAGAAATGCAAGGACCCATCTGGTGCTCACTTACAGAAGCAGATACAAGAATATCTCTGCTGAAGTCCAAGAACATGCACTGGCCTGACAGCAGTGCTGGGGAGAGGCTTAAAGTGTCCACAAGCAATACTTTCATAAAACGATTAATTTTTAACTTATTTTCCTGCATCATCTTCCATTCCAGTTTCTCCGCAGTTGTCCTTGTGACCCATTTTCTAGGCAGTTTCTGGAGTCCATGTATGTGTAAAAACCACTACTTGCAACAAACTCCACTAGAAAATACTTATCTCTGACAAATCACCCACTGGTCTGTTTTCCCCTCGGTGTCCTTTTAGCAGGCAGTTAATTAAGTTAGCAGCAGCGACCCTTGAAGTGATACTTGTAGAGTACTCATTGCTAATACATTGCTCACAGTAATTCTTCCAAGCAGAGATGACAGGGAAGGAGTGGTAAGGACTTCTCTGTTCTGTTTTGATTTGTGGTTTTATTGGTTGAGGTTTGGTTTTTTTCCTAAAGCAGATTTTAATGAAGAAATGAGGGTTGCTTCAGTGTTTCATGAGTTCCCATTCCTGACTTCATCCTTCCTTCTTTTCCCACTCAAATCCAGGCTGCTTCTAGTCTGGCTGCATCAGCAGGCTGGCCGGGGCAAGCTCGCAGGGTTCCCTTTCCAGCAAAGGCTCGGGGTGGATATTCCAGGGAGCCTGAGGAGGACCCTTCACTGTTCCCATGGGCTGATGTGATTTCTCACCAACAGGAACCTCTCGTCGACAGCCTTGTTCTTTCTCCTCTTCTGCCGAAGACTTTTCTGCTCTGTAGTATGTTATAGGCTGCTCTTCCGCTGGAGAAAACGGATATGTATTACTGAAAGCCATTTGAGAAGCTTCACAACAACTAAGTGAAAAGCAAGCTAATGATGGCAGCTTCAAGAAAGGAAAGCTATGAAAGGAAGCACAGAATCAGGTTCAGAAAATTACTATATCAACTCATGTCAAAAGAACAGGAAAAAAAAAAAAAGAAGGCAAAGTTAAGAACTTGCTTCAGATCTAAGGATTTGTTTTTTTGTCCCAGGCAAATGTCATGGCTTTCTGTTTTAATACTTAAGAACAGAAAAAAAGCATCCCTGTGACAGAAAGACTACCTGCCTGGCAAAATTAATTCCTCTGCTCCGAAGTCAAAAGATCTTACAATTATTTACTTGCATGCTAGAAGAACTCTAACATGTTATAAAAGAAATCAGATTATTTTCCAGTCTTGTTGCCTAAAACGGTTGAACCACTTTTGCTAAAACATTCAGCTAGGGGAAAAAGAAAAAAAAAAATCAGACACCTGCCATGAGAAATTTCTGTTCCAATAGCTGGATCTGATAAAGCTATAAATGAAAACAGAGCCTCCTAATTGGAAACATCAGGCATCCTTCACTGGACAATTCAGTTCTACACATGTTCACAATATTAGTCCAATCAAGTAAATGTGAGGCATATTTTCTACTGATGAATAAAGTGACTTCCCGACATACGTCTAAGGACAGGATAGGCAAATTTGAAAGGCTTGCGAGATGCCTGCCCATTCCAGTATCCTCAAGCATTTGTCCTGGTGTATTTCTAAATGACTGAAGCAAACTAGGTCCTCTAGCTAACTTCTGTAGTTAGGAGGTATAAAATAAGACAAATGGTTAAGGGTATCGGTCTTTCTCCATCAGTTCTCACTGGAGGAGGAGGTTCAGGTGCTATCTATAAGGCAGCATTTCCTAAAGCTCAAGTGGTCTAGCTGGTAAGCTGTGAGCCACAGAAGACTGTTGTGTGCTTCTGTGCTGCCTGCTGCCTTTGCACCAGGGATGGGAAACACGTCTTCATTCATCTCGTCTTTGTTTGAGCACCAAGCAGGCAAACTTCTTGTTCAACATAAAAAGCAGAGTTGCAGTTGCTGCTGCAAGACAAAAGGTTTCTGGGGAGACCTGCACTGCTCACAGCATTTCAGTTTTCCTGCCTGGATGAATAAGGACTGTCAAAGTGTATCATTCCATGGATATATGTCGTCCATCAGGACGATGGGCATGACTTCTCTGGCGATGAAACAACTCTGAAATTCTATATAACTGCAAAAATATGATATTATTACTACCACAAGAAGCATCTGGTGTCTTAGGACTGTGAAAGCACTGGTGTAGTGCAATTTCTCATGAAGAATATGCAAAGCAAAGTACTAAATGGTCTCTTCACAGCAATACAAACATGTCTTCTTCTGTGCACAAAAGCTTTAAACATATATATGTAATTCTGATTTCTCAGTCTTGCCTATAAGCCACTGGAACAGTGGTGGTAGAAAGGTGAGGAGAGATCTAATAAGGAAGGAAATCCTACTCACCATACTGTGAAGGACAGGCAGGATGAGGATCTGCTGTCTCACACTCAATTAGATCAACCGCTTTAGTCTCCAGAGAACTGCTACACTCCTGAACAACCACAAACTGCAAACACATACAATATGCACAAAATATACAGAGCCCAAATTAATATCAAATGAAATGGTTTTTTTGAAACCCAAGAGGAAAACTAGAAAGGTCACACACTCCAACCACAGCAGGGGGAAAAAAGGTCACCCTGGCTTCTGGGCTGACCCTTCCCCTCAGATAATTAAACATTTGAGTTGATGACAGCCCTGGTCTTTATTTGGGAAGCGTTCAGTCCCAGTCTGGCAAAGAACTACCCGTTCTCTTTCCTTGCAAATCAACCCTTCCAGATGCATGAAAAGAAGTTTGTGAAAATCAATTCTCTCCCTAGTACTGAGGGCCACTTTTAAAGTATTAGAGAGACCTGCAAGCAGAGAGCAGGAAACGCTGTCAGACACAGGGAGGGAAGTGAGCCTCCCTTTCTGGCTCTCCACACTGCCTGGGGGTGTGGGTCCATCGTCCCACAGCGACTGCGGGAGTGACACTTCGGAAGCAGAAGATGGGACCCTCTGGGGGAATGTGCTGAAAAGACCAGGGGGAAAACAGGAAAAAAAACAAACCCACAGGTAGAGGAAAGCAATGTGAAATACTGTGCTGCAATAGCGTAGAGGGAAAGAGGGATACTCAGTAAAGGGAGGATAATTAAAGAGCAGAGGGAGGAAGAAAAGGTGTCTGTAAATAAGATGTTCCAACAGAAGGATTGACAGATTCAGTGGTCCAGGTGGATAATTGTTGGCTTTATGTGGGTGGATCACAGATGTAGCAGGAGTGACTCTTTAGGCATCAGTTAATTTACATAAAATCTGTAGCTTTACAGCTGCTAACCCACATGTGACAGGCCCCTGGAGAAGATTCAGCTACACACAGTTATGCAAAATATCTTTTCACTGTGCAAAGCAAAACAATTGCTGGATGAAAAGTCTCAAAATACCACCAAAATCCAGGCACGTGCAGAAGTTTACTAAGGCTTGCACGTCCCTAGGACAAAACTAACTTGGATGTGAAAAAAAATATTCAGGCATCTCCTCAGCTAAATGTAGCCTCACCTGGCAGAATAGAAGTAAAGCAAAAAGTGAATGACCCTTGGACAACTTATAGTTTCAGTATCATGATACTTAGCATTTGGTATGTGTGACTGTGTAAAAGCATGTTTTCCTCTTCGTTAACATAGATGGGCAAGAACAAGAAAGCCTTTGCACTCCCTCTTCCCACCCTCACAAATTAGCAATAGCACCGCAGGCTACAAAAGGAGGGAGTTTCACAAGCTCTGTATAGTTATTGCATAGACATCATCCAGTCTCCATATGAAGCAGTTCCTTAGAATTATTAATGTTCTGTAAATTATAGCACCCATAAACCTCCTCCAGTACATTAATCGCTGAGGAGCTGTAGAGTTTTCAATCTCTGATGTGGCATAATCTCTTTTTTTTACATAAAGCTCCTCGATTTTAAGTGAACAGTAGACATGGACAGCTTCCTGCTGCTTTTTGGCAGCTCTACACTTTCTAACCTGAGTGCATGCACGTATTAAGCACCAGTGAACTTAACACTCAGTGGCTGCATCAGCACAGAGAAAATTCACACGCATGAAACCACAGGAATCCATTACTGTGTAAGCAGCAATAATTAGCAAAGGGTCAGTGATTTCCTCTACCAGCCTGCAACGAGTCATTTGCAATAAATTACTTTAGTAATGTATTTGATGTCTCCCAGGGCAAGAGTGCACGGTGAAATCTAACACAAGCGTGTAATAGATGAGTAAGTTGAGCTTGGTTTTGTTGATTGACTCCATTGCTTAGCTAATTACTCCTATGTTCAGCAAAAATGTCGTCGACCAGTGGCATTAACTGTGGGGACAACAGGAGGTGGGGACAGAGCTGCAGGCCTCCTAGAGCACTGCTCCCAGGCAACAAGCTGTTCTCTGTCCCAACAAATGTTTCTGATTTTTCCAGCCTCGGATATTTTGCAAGCTGTGGTTTTTGTCCCTGCTGTGAACGAATGATGGCACCACTGCCCAGTACCTGGAAGAACGAAGTGCTGGGAATAAAAGATCCACGAGAGTATGCAGGCAACCAGCTAAGGAACAGTATGGTGTAACCAGGGCCAAGTCAATTCAGTACTCCCAACATCTGTTTTATAGCGTATGTCAGTGGCTACCCGCTCACAATTCCTGCCAAACAAGCTAAACTATGTGTAAGGCTTCCTTCAGGGTGATTAAAAATCCTTGGATTTGCACTATAAATATTCCATAATATTGAAGCCCTCAGACTCCCAAGTGGAACAAACTCATCTCTTTCTGGACTCAAAGATGAGGAAGAGAGTCAAACGTCAGGCCATTTGAAGTCAAATTCTTTTGTGACCATGACTACTCCGCACACAGTTCTTTTACCTTTCCAGCTATAGCTGGGTATGGAAGGCTTTATAAAACCTTGCAGCAAATACCTGTGCAAGAAAAACATGTGTACAGTCACCCCGGTAAAAAAATGCATGTGCTTCACTAGAGCTTATTTCAAATCCCCTACGAGTATAAACTCTTCCAGTAGTCTTTTCCACTGGCATATCTGTGCTTGTTTTGAAGAGTGTGTGCTGCTTAGCTAACGTGATGCTACCTGGACAGCAGTTTATTCAGAGCTGAATGATACGTGCGTGCAGAGAAGCTCTCAGGGTAAGTCATACCATTCTGAGAAAGAAGTCTCAGACTGGGCACAGAAGTAGCCACACATGATGATTATGTCACTCTCGCCAGCTTCAAGTTTCGATTGCGATCACCCAGCAGTGTAATGTCGTTTTAATGCCAGTGAGAAACAGGTCCTTAGATCAGATCAGATCTTATGGGGCCAAAATCTCTGATGCAGGTTCAAAAATGACAACAGAAATAGGCCAGTACAACCAGGTCATGATGGCATTTCTACCTATACCAGTACAAAACTGGTATTTTACATTCCCTCCCAAACTGGCCGATAGCATCCTGGTTGGTTTTCTTTACATGGCAGCAGCCTCTCATACAAAGACATTTAATTTTATCGACCCCCAAAATAAAGTTCAACATCTCATGTAGCACACACGGCACTTGGCTTCCCAGAAGCGGGTTTTTTTTTTATGGAGGGCATACTTTCCTGTGAAAATAACTCTGTGATATGCCATGTCATCACATTGCCATTTCCTTAATTTAGAACACAGTTCCCCAACCGTTGTGTTCAAAGCTAACAATAACACTGGCTAATGGTTGCAATACATCCAGGCAGCTGTGAACTTTGAGGGATAACAATGAGGTAAGCTGAACTAGGGTTCACAGCAAAGCACTTGATGACTCTAGCAGTTATTTAATATATTTAAGATGTGAATTATTTGATGGATAATCTCAAGTGGATCCCTAACGCTCTTTGATCCTTCCTGCTTCCCTCTCCACTCCACATTAATATAGTTACCCGAGACTTGTTGCTAGTAGGTGTCACGTTCTCATTGTCAGCAGGGCTGCCGGCATCTCTTATCGCTTCTGCGTAGACGTTCTTCTTATACGAGTTTTGACTTCTGCAAGAGAACAAAAGCTGAAACAAATTACTTGGCTTCGGGAGGAACAGATGCTGCTCCCATTCACACATTACTCTATAGGTATTTACAGAAGGGAGGTAGTTTGTTTTCTCTCGTTGGTTTGAAAGGGTATTTTCCTGTCAAATGCCACACAGTGGTTAAAACAGAAACAGCTTGCCAGAAACAGGCGTCAGTAAGAAGGGGAAAAATGTTTGTTCTAATGTGTCCTCTGTGAAGGGTCATTCGTTAGAAACAACAATAGGGCTCATAATTTTAACTACGCCCTTCCATTTTCTTATGTTATCCTATTTATAATACATTCCCCTTAAAAAGATAAAGTTTCAGCCAATACAACGCACAGCATTTGTGACTGAAGCTCAGAAATAAAAATCTGACTGTGTTTCTGAACACTGTTGATAGTTACAGTTCTGGCAGTCCCATCTGCATTCATCTGCATCACTTATGAAAAACAACAATTTCGGAAATAAGCGAACTGAAAGCCTCAAAAAGCTTGGAACTAAGACATTTCCAGAAAAAAGTACAAGCAACAGAATTAGTTCAAGGGGGAAAAAAAAAAAAAAAAAAGCAAGGAATACAACCTGGAGCTGGAAAAGGATATAAATAATTAGCTCTAAGTGGCTAGTTCTATAAATTCAAAAAATGGTACTTTTGCTGGTAAACAGCAATCACTTACAAGGCAGTATTAAAAGCCCATGTAGGACCCAACATAGAAAACATGATCATAAGAAAAAAAGCTCATTTAACTTGCTTGACATCCAAATCAGTACATCTTTACATACGTTTTTTTCTCCTCCTAGACATCAACTAATGAAATTAATGTTATGGTCTTCAAATTCCAGAAGTCTCAATTTATAGCATCCTTTACTTGATCTATTTTAAATGATATTTAATAGACATGCACCCTAAAAAAGATTTGAATTTTTCTTTATTTCTGCATCACATTCATATACTACCTGGGAAAGTGCATTTGCTTTAATTATCATATGTTGCTCCCATCATGAAAATACATGGTAATTAAAATTTGCTTTTTGCTAGAAGAGTAAAAGATCCATTTCCACCATGGACTTTCTTCTCAGATTCTCTACATATTCAAACATTTAAACAAACAAACAAAAAAAAGTCTCCAAACAAGACTGAGACTGCTAATACAAAATCAAATGTGGGTCAGATCTAAGGGTATATCCACAGAACAGAATGCTGAGAAATAAGGTGAATTAGTCCACTTTCACTTTTCCTGACACTGCAGCAAGGCTGCTGTCCTTGCTTTGTCACCTGGATACACCCCTTCTGCAGTGCAGCTCATAGTGCTGACTAAACTCTCTCCCATTACTCATGAGTTATAAAATCCATTGCACAGAGCTCACACACAGGCATGGTCCTCAGCGGGATGCCCCACTCAAGAGGATCACTAATTCTACATCTTATTTTACAGCCTGCAGAGTAACAGATGCCAGACGGACCTGGGGCACGGGAGTCTTCGTATGTGACTGAGCACAAGCAGAAGAGGCAGTGAAATTTAGTTGACTGAGTCAGGGCAAGAGGCCAAGAATTTCTCAATCCTGATCCCAGTCCTGCTGTCGATCTTTGCACAGCCGTGTCCAGTTGAGGTGGAGGAATTGTGAAAGTTAAATCCGTGGTTCAGATTTTGTTGCTGTTGTTGTTGGAAAAGAGTTGTTGCTTCCCAAGGAAGAGAGGAAACTTGGCATCCTACACAGTCAGACTACGTAAACCTAACATTAAGAATAACACAGTGCTCTTCAGCAGACTAGTCATTGAACAAACCAATGCAATCCTTTGGTATTCTTGGTCTTCACACATTTTTCAAGTGGCAGGTTCAGATCTCCAACTTCGTCTCCACCAATTAAAAGGAGAGAGGTGTCTCCATTTAACAGAGGAAGGAAGGGGACTGTTACAGACTTAATCGGTACATTTCAAAACACAGTAGATTATGTGAAAAAGCAATATAGCAATTTCAACTCAAATACTGGTTTCCAGACGCCTGTTAAATAGGGATTTTAAGTCAGTGGTTTCATTTTGATCTAGTTACGCCAGTAATAGCTGCAGTACAAAGTCAGCCAAGCACGTAATTGAAAACTTGTTGTTGAGGTAAACAGCTATAGTGATCAGAAGCATTTGGCAAGAAAGAAAGGTAAATCAGGGAGAAACGACAAGAGAGAGGAAAGGGAGAGAATTAGTAACTTCACGCCTTAAAATCAGCCATATCCTGGCTATTTTTCGTGACAGCTTGTATGACATATATTGTCTATGCTGTATGTATCATTCCACTGATTAGCTTTGGAATCTCAGGTCATGAGAAGAAACCAGGCTGCACTTAGCTTTAATTCTGGACCTCTACCATTACTTAATAGAAAACAAGAACCGTGGCAGCTTTTCTACTTTTATGGATTAAATATGCTCAGAACAATTAAATAAGAATGAAAAAAATATTAGCTCCCATAGTTTACTTCTTTTGTAGCTTAATTTTTTATGCTTAGGAGAGTCTCATTTTAAAATTAACCTAAATACAAACAAAACCCCTGCACACAGGCAGCAGGTCAGCATGCAGCAGGAGAGTCTTGATTTGGCTGCTGTCTTTTTGTTTGTTTACATTTAAATATAAATATGCATTTAAACAGGAGCCTCTGAGAACAGTTATCTGCCAAGGTCACGGCCAAAAGGTTCTAACTTATTAAATGCTGTATATCCAAGGGACATCAGTGACATTTAATTTCACATCAGACTGGGTTCTTAAGTAGCGCCTGTAGGGATTCTTTTTGCCATGAGTATTCCAAGCCTGCACAATTCATTACAGCCATGGAAAATGCCAGGGAATACTTTTACAACAGATGTGCCTTAGGCTCACATCCTTGAATTCATTATTTCTACTGCCAGGAAAACTGCTTTCACTTTCACCACCGTGCAAGTTTGCTATTGGAAGGTTAGGATGCCGCAAGGACGCTTTCAGGTGCCACTCTGCATTGAGAGGATAGCAAACCCAAACTAGCCTGCCCAGGGAGGTGGTGGAGTCACCATCTCTGGGGAGTGTTTAAGAGGCAGGTAGATGTGCTCAGGGACAGGGTTTAGTGGGTTTGATAGAGCTAGGAATAAGGTTGGACTTGATGAACTTGAAAGTCTCTTCCAGCGGAAATTATTCTATGCTTCTCTTCTACAGTGGGAGAGCTGGCAGAGAAGAGCCAAATCTACCCTGAGAGTTTCAGAAATGTAGAGCTTTTACGAGAAGCCAAGGAAGAAGTAAATAACATGCTCCTGAACTCTCTCATCAATACAAATTATGGCTCTTCTTCAAACCTAACAAGGTCTATTCTTCCTCCTCCCAGACACATGTCACTCACTAACACCAACGTGAGTACTACAGGCAAGGGACATGCCAGAACTGTCTGAATTATTCATGGATCCAATTACTGAAAAGCAAAAAAATAACAAGGATAATATGGTGATTTCCACAAGCTGCTCCTGTTCTTCATCACAAGCCCTTTGTGAAAGTCAGCAGCACCTCTGTCCCTGTGCCCCATGTTCCCGGCCCGTGTTTGGAAGCAGTACCTGTGGCAGTAGGCAGCCAGGGACCCCAGCAGAAGCAGGAGCACCAGTGCTGCCACACACACGGTGATGGTGATGTTCCACATCTTCACCCGCTCGGTGTGCTGCTGCTCCCACCACTCCAGGTCGCTGAACTGGCACCGCTCCCCAACGTAGCCTGTCACACAGCTGCCAAAATGGAGTGAGAACACTTTGTAACCCGTGGAGGAAAAAACCAAAACAGATCATCACTTCAGTCACCTTCTGTATTGATTTAACGTTGGCAACCGCTGTGGAAATATCTGGTTGAGTTTAGTAGTGGTGATGACAAAATGACTTGAAAGGAATGGCTGAGTCAAAACCTGTAGAATTCAATATTAAAAGACTTTTTATACTGTAAAGCTATTGAATCGTCTACATAGAGATTAAAATTTCTATAGTCCACTGTGTAAAGAATAGAAAAAATAATTTTCTCTTAAATCTTACTGCGTGGTTAGTGTTTCCCCAAGACTTTCCATTTAACTGTTTCCAGCAGCAAGCTTCCCTTTTACTGAAATTGGCAATATAGGACTTAGTCCTATTTTCTGAGTGATTTGGTTAAGGAAATCAAATCTTAATCTGAATCCTTTAAAATAAAAGATGAATGAAGTCATTTAAAAAAAAAAAACCTCAACACCTCGTATGGGCTAGAAATATCTTCATAATTTAAATGCAAACTACTTCTGTGGGCAATTTTTTGTTTATTTTTACCACTGTAAAACATTTTATCACTGCATGAAATCCACAAATCAAAATTACTAGAAAGTGAGAAATGCATCAAAAAAGAATCTCAGCCACTTTACTGTCCAAGGTGAGAGACACAAAAAAGGAAATAATAAACAAAGAAATGAAAAGTCTGCTCTATTCATAACAATCTCTCAGCAACATAGACTCGAATCCTTCTCACAATTCTTATCTGCCTAGTTTTAGCCAAGAAAAAGAGCTAGTCAAATGAGCAAAAGAAGCAGGATTTGACCTGCAGCAGCTTTTACCTCATGTCCTGAAAAGGTTATATTGGCATTTGTTGTTACATCAGGCACAAGCACTCTCACTCTGGCACAAATTAGAATGTACCTATGTTATAAGGCAGGAAAAATGCCATTTTTAAAATGTAAGATCACAATAAATTCCAAACAAGCTAGATGATCCACTAGCTAGTGTAAGAGCTTCTAGTAATTAAAATAACAAATCACATTCGGTATGTGATTTTTGCTAGATAACATTTTCCCATTACTTCCTTTTGGTATGTAATATATTACAGCTTACATGAATGAATGCTGCCATCTAGTGAGAAATCAGCAGTGTGAGCTTTCAGCAAGGACTATACACAAACCCTGGCCCCCAAGAACACAGAGAAGCATGGCACAGGTAATTTATAGACAAACTCTTCACTCAACTGAGCCCTAAGGATGCCATTCATCAGCTCAGGCAATGCACATTTCTGTACTTACTTGCAGGCATAGTCCTGTAGATCAGACACATAATTGCACAGCCCACCATGGAGGCAGTAGGACTCGTAGGAAGGAGGGCATCCTACAGCATCACCTTGCACAGGGTGTGTAGAGAATTCGCTGCTGACAACAGTGGGGGACACGGTAGATTCTGAAATACAGGATTTCACAAGGACATCTCAAACGTCTGGCACCACTGGCAATGTGATCTTACAAAATAGTTCCAGAACTTCAAGACAGGAAAGTAATCAAAAATCTCTCATTTTGACCAATTGCTTGTGGTTTACCTATTTGCTTATGTTGATTAGCAAATGATGGCACATAGAACTTTAGCTCAGAACATTAAACCTGCTTGAGTCTAGATTTGCAAGACCCACAGAGGTTAAAGGCATTCTGTCTATTTAGATATGTGAGTACAGCTCTGAAATAAAACTACACCAGCTGTCTAGTACTTACACGTGAATTATTTTTGCAACTTATGCAGCTTTAGGATAGGGTAAATCTCTACCATGCATAAAGTACTGAAGTCAGATGTACTGGTGAAGGGTGACTGGATTTCACATACTTGGATCCCAGACTGAGAAGTTTTCATGTGCAACTTGTCATTCTTATGCAGATTATTTTTACTCTGCTGCCATGCAGTTGATTCCATCTGTGTGTGACTGCAGATCATAGTTTTTATTGTTTCAAGCTAGCACAGGTACAGGTAACAGCATCACTGGGGAAGCAGGGAACTCTATTGAACCAATTCTTCAAAGGGTCCTGTAGCCTGCTCTGAGTAGCACACACAGTCACCTACATAGCTATCCAAACTAGCTGCTTTTAAAGGTATCTCTAACACCTCTGCACAGCATGACCTACAGTCAGACACACCCTCACAGAAAAGGAGCACTTTCTTGCCTACTTTGATGCTACAGCAACATCTATAGGTCAGGACCAAACACCTACATGGCAAAGAATCTCCAGCAGTGTGGCTTTCCAAAAATGCACTTAATCACACTCGTACGTTTCTGGGATCAGTTTTATGACTCACACCCATTTTACTGCAACATTACCTTCCATGACATTTGTTTTTTAAAAGTTCATTTGCAGGAGAACTGCTACAGCAAAGAGCCTGAATGGAAAGGGATGAGTGATTTTAGGGTACCTCAGGTGTGACTGTATTCTGGAAAGAAAATTTCAGCTTCCTAAAAGAGCTTATTAGGCAAAGAACTAAAACAGTGTGCTAAAACCCATGAAGACATGGGATCAGACTTACAGCTGAGGGACCTACAAGGCATTACTTCCAAGTCATGCATCATTTAAAAATCATTTCCTGAGTGACACCTGAAACTACTGAAAGCTTAAGTAACTGAAAAGGGGGTGGGGGGAGGATGCTGATAGGTGTACTACTTTAAAAAGCCATCATTTCCTTCTGGTTTTCTGCAGAAACAGATGTTTAAGAATCACACAGTGTCCCTTCATCATCAGACAGTCACTTGATCTGGAGTAAAATTCACCCCAGTGAAGAAGGCCAACATGGAGCAAGACAATGAATCACTTAGCTTTGCATTTTCAGAGAATGCTGCTGTCACACTGAGGCAATGAAGTGAGGATCAGATAGTCACTAGTGCTGAACCTTCAGCAGCTCCCTTCATTAAACAGGTAATCAGATTTTCTAAAGAGTTTCAGAGCCCTTTTGAAAAATTAGCCCCTAAATCTGAAAGATGATCTTATCCTGAGGAAGTAAATGGGACTCAGATTAGGTGAGTTCTTATGTTAGCCTTCTGCAGAGGGAAAGAAGGCACAGCAAGTCTGAAAAATGACACAGACTGACATCACATCCAAAAACGTTACCTTCAAGGAGCATTTACTTCTGCTGTTGATTGTAAAGGCCATTAGATAGATATGTCACTACATTCAATGAAAAAACCAGCATTGAATCTTAATGTAGGTATTTCTAAACTCAACTCGGTTCTGTTCACCTTAGCCCACCTCAAAACAGCCTCCTAGAGCAATGCTAAACAGATCCACAAACTGCCCAGTATGTCACTATACAGGGTTTCATTAATTTCTGGGCTTAACAATTTCTACAAGAGCATAGCTCTTAGTTAAGGGCCACTTCATTTGAATTGCTCACTCCATTTACTCACCACAACCCACGCCAGTTCCAGAAGCACACGAGCAAGTGAAGTTTCCTTCGGTATTTGTGCAGGTTACATTCTCTCCACAGGTGTGGGACCCCGTCGTGCACTCATCAATATCTGTCACCCAAACAGTCTGCAGTTAGAAGAATGAAACGCCTCAGAGCATCAGTTAAAAGCCGCAGCATCGCAGGCTCCCAGCAGTGGGGAAAAACACCAGCAGCTTTCCCTCTGCAAATATGGAAACGTAACAGAAAAGCAACCAGCAAACTTCCTATGCCAAGTAATCACAGCCTCCCCTGCCCCTCAGAACGTGCAACGCTGCTGCAGAAACTCTCCAAAAGGAGAAAGAAGAGAAGAGAAGAGAAGAGAAGAGAAGAGAAGAGAAGAGAAGAGAAGAGAAGAGAAGAGAAGAGAA
>WTSP01010021.1:126394-176383 GCA_025331215.1 Actenoides lindsayi
GAAGAGAAGAGAAGAGAAGAGAAGAGAAGAGAAGAGAAGAGAAGAGAAGAGAAGAGAAGAGAAGAGAAGAGAAGCTTCCCCATGAGTAATGAGTGCAGCAGAGTTGAAGAGAAGACTTATTTGTGCTAGATTTATTCTCCTGGCATTGCTAGTCCCAGCTTGCACCCTGGGTGAGTGCTAAGAGTACTGTCAGTTGGCATTTGTGAATTAAGACAGTAGGAGGGTTTGGGAGTGGGGGGGTTACCCACCACTGCACCACCCAACCGGTCCAGCCTCAACAAAAAGTTTAGACAGAAGGAAAGGGTCTAGAAACCTACAGGTTTATCCAATTTGTCTAAACACTTAAATGAAGTGAGCATCTCAATTACTATGAAGAGGTTCCCTGAGTTCAACAAGAGAAATTACTGTTTAATCCACTGGGACTTTTTCTACAGTAAAATTAACAGGATCTGGCTCAAAAACAGCATGTAAAATTCAGAGCAAAATTAAAAGCAAAAATACAGGAACAAAACTCTTGCAGAATATTCCAAGAAATGTGATTTCAACAACACGAGATGAACTCATCTTGTACCATCTCTGGCTGTACTGACACATTTCTGAACACTGTGCATGCATGCAGGTGTCTGAAACCAAAGCACAAAGTCACCAACCAGTTTCTGCTTTTTATAGTACATTTCAAGTCATCAAACACAAAATTGGTTTCAATTCTGTTTAACATCATAACAATGCATCATTTACAAAATGCTGTGAAAACATGTCATATTCTGGACTTGAGGACAATGATGGACTGGTTTTCCATAAGAAATCATTCTAGCTTAGGAACCACAGCCAGTGAGAGCCCAGGTCTTCCTGGAGACATTGTAGATGATGCTGGGACAGCAAGAGGAGCTTGTCATTTCTGTCTGCACTTCCAAGCATTCTCAAAGACAAGAGCTCTGGATCTCTGACCACTGAAGGCAGAATGCTTTATCAAATCTCCTGCTCCTGATATTTTCCACACCCTGACCATAATAATGATATTGTTCTTAAATTTTCAGTCACTCTTATCTGTGTTGAAGAACCAAAGTCCAGGAAAGACTATATAATGAATTGGTCAAGTTTAATGGGCTTTGAATTAAGTTATAAAGGAAAAAGAAAAAAGAAAAGGACAAAAGAGAAACCAAGAGTCTTATAAAGCTCTGATCAAACTATGTGCTTGTCAAACACTGAGGGGGGGAAAAAGCTTTCTTTTCCTTCATATTTACTGCTAAAATGGATTTTAAAAAAATTAAGAAATGTAGGGAATGAACTAAAGACCTGGCATTAAAGCTGGATGGGAAAATCAGTGGGTCTGATTATTAACAAGACTCTAAATGTACTCAAGTTGTCAGTGTCAACACCTTGAACCTCATGCCTATTAAACAGTCCTGGAATTATTTGATGAGCATTATGACACACTCAATACCTGCTTTCGTTTATATTCATGGCAACGATTTCCAATAAAGCTCTACTGCTTCACCTCCACTTCCCTCCTCCCCTTCACTCTTCCTCTCTCTCCTGCTGGAGCTACTAAAAAGAGTGCAAACACTGAGAGGAGATATCCACTGACAGCTACAGGCTTTGCATATTGATCAGTTGCTGAGGTTGCCACACTTCAAACAGGAAGGAAAGAATGAAAAAAAAGAAGAAATGATAAATGCCAACTGTCTGGAGGAGGCACTGTTAGGATCCCTGCCCCTACCTGATTTTTCAAAGAGAACCAGAACAGCTCATTTGACAGCTTCAAAGCTTGCTGCGAGGCTAGCCCAAATCACAAGACACATCCCCGCGCTCATTCATCGCTGCCCCAGCCTTCCAGACACAGCGCAGGTCTCACACATGCCTGTACCGTAGCAATGGAGCCCATCTCCAGCGTAGCCCTCCAGGCATTTACAGACATAGCCCCCTTCCGTGTTGATACAGCTCGACACGTTGCGATTGCAGCCGTCCATGTGCAAAGCACACTCGTCAACATCTGTGAGATGGGAACACGTGGGTCATGGAACCGTCAGGGAAATCGACACAAAGAAATGTCTACATCATGAATCTCTCTCAGACCGTGCTGTCACTTGTCATTTGGGCATCTGAAGCAAATGGGCAGAGAAGGGGTTTGTGGTCTTTTCCCGATAGAAAACTTGCAGGGAGTGTTCTAAAGAGGCTAAGACAGTCAATAAGCTATTTTTATCTAGAGACCTGGAGGTTCCACAAACACCACTTCAAAAAAAAAAAAAACCAACCCTTTTGAAGGGAATGACCCTGTTCAGAATTAGCCTTATATTCTTAACTCTACTCAGAGAGAAACTTTGTTTTGAGTCGAAACACATAAGCTTGGAAATAAAGGTACCACAATGGTACAAGAAACAAAAAATACACCCATTTCACCTTCCAGGGTTTTTTTCCCTTCCCATAGCAATATAGACTCCTGTGAGTTTTCATGCTTAGCCACCAAATGGTAAATTGTTCTGTTTCTAAAGCCATTCCCATCTTCTTTATGAGAGAACAAAGTACTTCCAATTTTGCGGTATGCAAGCCCAAAAACTTACAGAACTCTCTGATTAATGTGTTGCCTTCTTAGAGTCTCTTTCTAGTGCTAGAAAGGAACAAGAGCAGGAATACTAATCTTTCAGAGATTCCTTAATACATACTTCTAGATTATACATCAACAATCATGCCTATGGACTGAGCTTTTATAATTAGGCAATTTTTACAAATAAATACATTATGCTTTTACTCCTATTATCTCCATTATTACTTGTTAATATTAATAGGATTAACACTCATGACTCAGGGGAAAATAAGGTATGTGATGATTAGCCATTTCATCTCACATGCTCTCTGCTCATCATCCCTTTCAAAACAAGCAGTACCATTGAGCTGTGGCTCACACACCAGAGCTCCCAGTGTGAGAAAAGATTTTTCTTCCTCTCCCCCCGTCTACAGTTTTCCAGAAGGTTGTATTAATGTGTTTCATTACCATAGCATGATTTCCCCCTTCTGGTAAATCCATTCAAACACTGGCACATAGCACCATCTTCCAGCAAAACACACTGTGCATTGACATCACATTCTAGTGCAGTGCAGTCATCTTGATCTACAGCACAAATACCACACAAAAAAAAGAAAAAAAACCAACAAACAAATCAACGCTAGATGCGTTTGGACAGATCAAGGGAGATACTGTATAAAAAAACCCCACACCAATAACCAACCAACCAACAAACTAACAAGAAAACCAGAACATAAAGTCAACGTTTGAAACGTAGCTCTCCAGGGTTAATGATGACAAGCCGGTGCAACCACGAGGGCTGTTGTCTTTGTCTAGATGGGGTTGAAGTGTCATTTAGCATCAGGATTTCTGGATATCGTGCACAAAACATATTGCACAATTTAATGATCTAGTGTCATTGAACATAGGTAGAACTCAAGTTTTGCTCAGAGGAATTTTACATACTCATAAAATCAAAGGGACAGACTTTTCACAAGTGTTGCAAATTAGAAATGTTATGCTCTCTAGACCTGGATAATATTACCCAGTTTTCTGGGTGTAGTGAAGGAACATGGAGACAAATAAACAAAAAAAAGCAGGCCTGCCTGGCACATAATTGCATAGACCCAGCTTCTTGCAAGAGGGGTAAGAGCATGAATGACACCAGTCTTGACACTTCTTTTAGGGCCTTTGATTTCTTTCTTTCTGTTCTATAAAACCATTCAGAGCCTCTCAGTAAATAGAAGGAAGACACTCCTCAGGCTCTACCTGATACCATGATTTCAGCCATCAACAAAATGCTGATTTTCTGCTTTTTCCCATTGCCCATATCCTTGACTATCCCACTGCTTTGTGTGCTCTGGAGCAAGGTCTCTGGTGTTGGCATCGGCAGTACCTCCTTGTGCTCAGAGACTCTTCCTGAAAAAGACAAGAAAAAAAGTGATGCAGACTCAAATACAAAAGACAAGGGATGCAACTCATTGCTCACGACTCTCGTCAGCCCTGCACCCACCTCCCTCACTGCTAATAACCCAAGGGAGAAGTTACAATCATCAGACAACTTGTTATTGTCTCAGGACAACAATGCCAGTGTTTCCATTCTTCAGAGAAACCATCATTTGTCATGTAGAGCAAGGTGACTATTTTGCAGTGCTCTGTGACAGGATCCTCAAGGGTTTTGGGGGGGTCTTTTTTTGGAATGGGAGGACTGTACCTGCTGTTGTGTTGGCAGCACCCAGAGCACGACAGCTGTTTCCATCTCCAGTTTTCCCAAATCCTGGATGGCACATGCAACGGGCAACTCCAAAATTGTTTTCACAGATCTGATCACAGCCTCCATTCTCATACAGGCAAGGATTTGCCCCTAATGCAGAAAAACAGGCAACTTAACAAGCTGCTTTTTCAGTCAACAGCTCCTTTTAGCTGTGCAGAGTTGGAAAAAGAGTAAGGACTGACAAAAACTAGAGCATCTTTTTGGTTTTTTTAATTAAAAACAGATGCCTATAGTAAATCATAGATATCACCTAGCCTCAGGCAGGAAAGCAGATTCACATACTCTATCTAATAAATGTATCACTTTTTTAAAATTTTATTTCCTTTATTATTTCTCCTTTAATATTTAGAGTCCTAACATTCCCTGAAAGAATACTGCAAGGGCATAGGGAACCTGTGATTACCTGCTCTCAATCCTGGCCTCTTGAATTACTTTTTTCTGCTTACAGGGAGATGGTTCCAAACAGAAAATCAAATTAGTTGATCCCAAACTGATAAATCTTACAAAATCTTTCTCCATGTCATATGTTATTATTTGTGTGTGTGTGTGTGTGTGAGAAGTGTTAATAAACTAGGATAAATAGGAATTAGAAGATGGTGGTGGCCTCGTGGCCACTGATCAGCATCTATTCTTGGGTATGATCATAAATATACAAACCCTGTTAGCATTCCTGGGACACACGCCCAGATGATGCTTTCAGCAAATGCCAGTGCAAGGCCTTTCAGAGAGCCTATTTTGGAGAAGATAATCCTCTCCCCAGGGACATCTATTCTACTGCTATCAGTGAGCAAGAGGAGGCTGGAAGGGAATGACTGCTTAATTTTTGCAGTATACCTGGTTTCGCCAAAGGATGAACTACAACCATTGATGAGGGTCTCAGCATGCTGCCTCGAAGACGTACCCTGTTTTGGCCGGTCTTCTTGTCCACCCTCATTAGTGATGGCCTAGCCCAGTCAGAAAACCAAAGGTGATCCTCAAACACTGCTACATCAAAAGGGTGGCCTACAAAGAAATCAGATTTCTCATTTCCACGTCTGTAGAACACACCCAAGAAACCATGCAAACAAAAGCAGTATCTGCAGGTGGGTCAGCTTCTAACACAGTGGCACAGCTATAGTCATTTCTCCACTTGGCTGTCTCATGGGGAGGGATAAGTGTCCATGCATGATGGACCATGGGCATGTGTTTTTTATACTCTTAGCAGAGGAGACTATGACACTTGCTTGGCTCAGTATAGTCTCTATACTGCTGGTGATCTCTAATCAGATGCTTCTACCTCAGACTTCATAATTTCTTGAAGTAGCCTTTCAGAAGTGGAGTGCCTCCCTTCGGTGCCAGTAAGTGTCCCAGCACAGAGCTGCTGAGGTCCACAGCTCCTTTTGCAGTCTTCACACAACAAGGAGGAGAGGAGCTCATGACATGTGTTGTTCTGCAGAAGTGTATTGGCACAGGCAGCCTGGAAGCTACAGACACTCTAACCACTGACTCATGGTAGGGCCCCAGCACCAGTGTGTGGTCTCTGCAAGTGCCAAAAGTGCACACAAGTGCAATGCAGTGGTCCACACGTACATATAAACACGCACAGACATTCATTAGCCAGTTCGTCACAGTGCAAAGTCCAAGAGGGGAAATAATTTCCCCCCCTTCAGCCAACTAGCAGCAGTAGGCTGTGACTAGTTGGTCGCTGTCTGTTAGCCAGCTAACCAACAGTGACAGCTAACACAAACCACAGGATGCCATGGATCATCCAGATCACCTTTTTTCACTGATTACAATAGGAACCTAGACACCAGTTTAGACCAGGCACCTAACACTTACATGACTAATAGCAGGTGGGAGAAATCTCACCCTAAATTCAGAGCATGGCAATTTTTCCTTGGTAGCACAACATCATCTGCACCAAGAAACCTCAGATCCCTAGTCTGACTACCAGGGAGAAGCTCAGCAATTCAGAATGCAAAGGGCACTTTCATACATAAAAGCAGACTGACTTACAGATATAAAGACCTTTGCAAAATGATTCTGACTCTTTTAAATATCTCTGTCATGATACAAAATTGTCATTAGTCCATATGGGACTATGCATTCTTTCTATACAGTTAGAAGTCTCCTGCTTTCAAGATAGCCTTTGGGTAAGCTTTTTGCAATGGAAAGTGAGATGTCCTCTTTTCCCACCTGGTTTCAGAGTGAGTGCTTCCTTGCTGAAGCAGGTTTGCTTTGTCCTGGTCCTTACTCACAGTCTGAATATGCACCTCACTTGGTAGCACTGCAGTCTGAGCCCCTCTGAAAGGTACGTTTGGTATGCACATGATTGTATGATCTGTGGTTTTAGGTTTTTTTGATGTAGACCTCAACTAGGTGATGTTTAATTTCAGTAGTGAAATAGGGATTCCAAGGAGGATTAGTTTAAAACATAAAAGAATCAAAGGCAATCAAACAAACCAACAGATAAATTAGAACCTTGGAGAAGGAGTATGTGTTGGTGGATCTTAAATACACATCATAAATAAACTGAAAAAAAACAACACTCCTACATAAGAGAAGTTCTAAGATACTGTGTAAGTGTTCTTAAGTGTTGTGTTGAAAAGCATATTGTTATTGTGTTAATACTTCACTACCTTCACTGAACCATGCTTAATCACTGGGTTTGCTTCTCAGTTTGGCTTTCCATGAAATTTGAGTGGCTAGCCCAAGCTGGAGATACTGTCCCCATCCACACACTCACAATTTTAGGATCTATAGCTTGCACTATCAACAAACAAGACTCTGCTTTGACCAGCAATTCCTTAACCTCTTAACTTATAAACATATTGATTAAAAATAGAAGTGAAATGTCATCAATGGAGATAGGAGGAACAGAACCCTTCCCACAGCAGTGCAAACCTGACCCACTGCATAAGCAGAAGGAATGGTGGTGGTGGTCAATGCCTTGGGTGGGTGCTTACAGGCTGCTTTACTTACAGCTGAAAATGGGGTAGCAAAAGGGCAGAAATAATTTAATCTATCTTGCATGCGGCTATACTAGATGAATTCTCAGTACAGGGGCACTAGAGGGAGCTGCTGTAATAAAAATTCATGTCACAGCAGAACGCCCGTGAAGAGATGGCACCTTCCTATCCTCCAGTGTACAGCTGTCCAAAACCAGAAGCTGAATTCTGGTCTCACTAACAGCAATAGCAAAACATCAGGATACCACGTCTCCATGCTTCTCTAAATTCCTACCCCTATAGGCCTGCACTTCATCTCTCTCCCTTCCTTCCATAGGGGTGCTGATGTCCTTTCCTCTCTTCTCCAAACAGCTGTATCACTGCTCCAAGCCTACCTCCCTGTGTTTCTCCAGTGCTCCTAGCTCTCCTCCTCTGTTTTCTCACCCTAAGACACTTTCTCACTCCTTGTGAAGAAACAAAATGAAACTTTCAGCAGGTGTCAAGGTCCTCCTTTGTAAGTCACTTGCGAGGTATAGTGTAAGGAGGAATATGCACAACAGGGGTTAAAAAAAAAAAAAAGGAACACTGAGAAGTCACTCTGCTCAGGGCTTTATGTCTTATCAACTGGAGAACACTACTGTCTCCAAGACCTCACTCTGTTCACTTTCAAACAAGTGGGAAGGCATCTGGCTTGAGAGATGAACACAAGCATTTCCCAGAGCACAGACTAGAACAGCAGCTGTTTAACAGTAACCATGAAGTCTTTATCCGTGGCAATCATGGTATTGAGCCAAGAGTCCTCAGTCTGCCCACGTTCTGTATGCACACCTACACCATGGTCCCCAGAGGGATATCATGCACGAAGGGAATTGTCCTCAGCAGAAACTAGTCTGCCACGTGTGAGATTCTTGAACCCATGGTTTGCTTTAGATGTGGTATAACATCAGTTCCTCCAAAGCTGATACTTCTGTTCTCTTGCTCCAGAACACAGCTACATGTCAAACAATAGAAGGGTCAGCCACAACAACTACCAGCATATTGCACAAATCATTTTTCCACTCCGTGTCTATTGTGTATTTAGAATCATTCCAGGGTTCAACACTGTGCAAATGCAGATCTGTTGCTCGAGGAAATTAACAGGCAAGATTATCTTCCAGTTTACGTCAATATAGCTCACTGGTGTAATAAACACAGCAAAACCTGAATTACACTAAGCAGCCATGCATTCAATGAGCAAAGCACATTTTTAACCTTTTTCTGCTTTTCATTTTCCTGTGAAGGCAGAGAAGTTCTCTATACACTGTGGCCGATTAGTAAAAGCAATATTAGAAAGGTGTTCTTTTGCTGAAATGAATAAATAAAAGTCAACTGGGTAACAGAATGAAGAACTCAGTGATGCCATTGGCCTCAACACAGAGCTGCATGGGATATACAGCACAGCCATTGGCTGGGCATTCACGTGGACAATATACAGATGGACATGTACGTTCACAAGCAGCAGCAGGTAAATTATCAACCCCAAAGCCTCACCTACATCATTCTGTGCAAGAATTCGACGACCGGAACCATCCAGGTTTGCGCTTTCAACCACCGACTGCTTAGCATCGCACCAGTACACCTTGTCAGATAAGTAGTCAAGAGCTATTCCACTGGGCCACACCAGACCACTGCTGGCTATAACCTGGCGATCGATGCCTTCTAATGAAGAGCTGTCAATCCGGGGATTGACCCCCATGTCAGTCCAGAATAATCTCCTTCGGAAAACAAAATGCATATAGGAAGTCAGTAAGTAAATGTTTGCCCTCCTCTCCATGGAGTTCTTTCAAAGCAGAAAGATCGGATCGGGGCAAGAGAGGGCTGAGGCACGTGAGAGAAAGTGCACACCTTAAGCAAATACACCGGCTGCTGATCTTTTTGCACTCGCCCTAAGACTCCAGGTGATTACACTGAGGCTTAGAATCCCCGCTCTGTTCACTGGCACAAAGCCTTCAAAAACCATCTCCCACCCATGTTAACTGCCAGCTCTTCATATCTGCTTTTTGTGCTTTCCACGTGACTGCTGATAGCAGTTCAGCAAACGCAGACAACAGCAGACGATGCATTAGCTGGCCCCTTGTCTAACCAAGGGTGTAACAATGCACAGATTACCCACCACCCATGGAAAGCAAGAAAGAGTCCTCAGGTTATTTTATTTTAAAAAAAAAACCAACAAAGAGAAAAACCAACCAACCTAAATAAAAAAAACAAAACCCCAAAAAACCCAACCAACCAACAACAAACAAAAAAACCCCACAAACCAAACAAAAACCAGTGATAGTCCCAGCCTCTTTTCTTCTTTTCTCAGAGTCTCTCTCTAGAGTCCTAAGTGTTACTCACTGAGTACTCTGTGAGCAGGCAGTGCCAGACAGCACCTCAAAATGGGGATAACCAAAACCACAAATTGTTCCTGAAGTTTGGACTCCAGTCTCTCCAGGCATCAGCTGCCTCTGCCAGCTTTACTGAAGTAACCCACACATTCACTCAGATTTATTAACATGAGCAGTTTTGCTGTACCCAGTGCAGGGCTCAGTATTTTCAATAGCCATAATTGTGCTTCAGATCCCTCTTTAATACTGACTTTACAGTTGTGGACACTGTTACAACGTCTGTTCCTCCTTTCACCATTGACTTTCTAATAAGGAGGGGTTTAGTGACATTTCTTCCTCCTTTTCCCCTTGTAGCCTTTACCTCTACCAATAATTCGAATAAACAACCTCCTTGTTCTTCAAATTTTTCCTGAAAAATGTCTCTGTTGTGTTCAACCTCTACTGAAAGATTCTTCCAGGTCTTTTATGTCCAGAGGGAAGCTCACAAAACACCTTTCCCAACTCAGTTTCATTCCTCCATTCATCAGTACTTAGGTAGAACAGGATATGAGCATCAAAAAAAAACAAGCAAGCAAATAAAAAAAATAAATCAATCAATACATTTCAAATCATCCTATTACAGGCATGTTGACTGAAGTACACGGGGCTTTGCCACTGATTAAAATGGCCAGAATTTCATCAGTTTAAACATCCAAAACTCCTGTGATCATCTCAGCATTAGATAAGAAGATATAAGGTGCATTTAAACCAAATTTGGTTTAATTTCCTCAGAAGTGGAAACATGGCCAAAAAAAACCAACTTTGTAAGCACCGTTGGTTAAAAGTGACTACCTTCTTTACACTAGTAGATGGAGCTATCAAAGTTTGTAGTATGGTGCTTACAACTGTCAGGGTGACTTCAGTTGCTCATGCTTTTCTTTAGCTTAAACTGCATGCAATATTCTTAATGCTTCTGACCTATTTTGTTCCAACCTGAGAAACGAACACGTCCCAACTCACAAAAGAAACCCAGCAATAAAACATTCCAGTTCACACGTCTCTAAGAGGCAAGGACTATGCTAACATGAGACTAATGCACTTTTTTGACTGCCAAAAGTGCAAGGCTGGCGTGCTCATTTTTAACAAGCCTCCCCAGGTATGACACAATTAACCACGGTCATCACTCCTTACTTAGCAAACGGGTGCAGGGCAATCCCTCGGGGCTGGGAGATATCCTCCCAGATGATCATTTTTCTTTGCATTCCATTCAGATTGCTCCTTTCGATGCATGCCTTCCTGCAACATACACGGCACTGTCAGGTCTTCCCTTCTATCTTTTTAATTACCTTCTCAGGCCAAGCATACAAGTTTTGTGCTAAACCAAAGCAATGCAAAAAGTGTAATAAATAACATTACGATGACAGGAAATAATCCTGCTGATGTGAGATGTTTAGTTGTTTTATCAACAAGCGATTCATGTTACAGCCTCATCTGGTCCAGAGCGTGATGATAAAATATCTTCTCTTCACGAGACATGAAGTTCTTCTTTTTTTGGCAAATAATGAGTTGGAAATACGATTGCTAGCAGATAAATGCTAGCTTTAAAGGGAGTTAGGAGGAAAACAAGCTCTTATCTGAATGGCATTATCCAATGTATAAAGAATTTTTTTAAATAGCATTTTTCATCCAGAAATTGTCAAGCGTTTTACATGCCTGTTTTTCAGGATGGAACGAAGGTAAGGTCCTAATGATCATTCATCAAATCTATGACAGAGTCGAGTATAGAAGCTACACTGCCAGTCTCCTAATCAGACTTTTTTTTCCCCCAGAAAACTGTATTTATTGCTACAAACTTCACTTTGCCAAGGGGAATGACTCTTAAGGAGTCTTCATTTTATGTACTGATACTGCCTTTTCACCAAAGGTCAATTTTGTTTCTCTTTGAATGTAAGGTTAGGTATCAGCTGAAATGTGAAGTCACATCTTCTGCCAGTGGTCATTCCTCTTCTATCAGAGATAATTGACAAAGACTCTCCCATTAGCTTAAAGGAGCATGAATCCAGCTGTCAACAATGCTGACTTCTGCCCAACGTGTATTTAGTGCAGTAAAACTCATGATTTATGTAGATAGGCGTAGATATAAAGATATACCTATATATACACACACATGCAGTGTATGGATATAAATAAGAGCGTATACATATATATACCCACGCGCACGTGCAGATAGGTATATGCAGTACATGCTTTAGATTCTTTGCAACTGAGTCCAAACCCTTGCTTCTTGGAAAGACAAAGATAAAATTACAATAGCAGACTCCAAGTGAATTGCCAGAATTTCAGTGTTAAAGAGCCTTCAAACTGCATATACGTACAGTATACCATATATATATATACAGCTACCCAATCAGAATGCAAAGTGTTACTGGATTTAGAGTGATATCTCAGCTATTTCTGTATCACCAGTCATTTATTCCAAATATTTTATGGCATGCTTCAATATAAATGCACTGCAGAGTTATGTACCCTCTGTCTGTCCAGTACAATTTACGGTTAATCCAATCCACAGCAAGGCCTTCGGGTATATCTATAGCTTCATGAATAACTTTCTCACGATTTGAACCATCCAGATTAGCTCGTTCTATCCATTTCAAGGCAGTGTGAGCAAAGTAAATCTGTGAAGAAATAACAGATGAGGCGCTGTTAGTTCCTATTTCACTTTCTGCTCTATTTCCCTTGTCTAGTAGTTCCACTTCCACAATTACTTTTTCATCTTGAAAGTTCCCTGAACTGCTTATTCACAAAAAGCTGCACAGGTAACCTGTGATCCCTGATCAAATAAAAAGGCACTTATCCTTCAACCAGGATGACTTCTCCAGGCAGCTTGTGCTTAGCTGTAAATCCTGGTTGCCCTATATACAGCCCTCTGAATATCCTGTGGGTTTGTATATGCAAGCAGCTACCGCACGTGAAGCACAACTGAGGAAGCAAAAGTAATTTTGATTTTTTTTTACCAGGTGTATGTTCTGTAAGGCTCTAACATTTCCAGAAAAGACTTCTTAGTTTGGGGTCAAAATGAAAGTATTCTGCCGGTGGGAGAACTAGGTTTGTTTTTTTCCAAAGATGAAGGGGAAAAAAAAAAACCTGCCTTGTATTTGGTACCACCAAAGCGAAAGTGCAGAACCGCGTGCAAAGCAATGCTGAGGATTTCTTTGCAAATGGTAATAACCAACCAGATAACTTCGTTTTGACTCTCCCCAGGAGGAGGGAGGCCTCCAGCACTAAAGCAGCTAATGCAGTTACCGTGGGAGCACAGAGGCTGCTGAGCTGATTTACCTGCTGCAGCCTGGCTGGCTCCCTGACGTCACCTCACCTCTGCCATCCACAGCTCCCTACGCAAGGGGAACGAAGAGTGCACACCCAGTGTCACCAGCACAGCTGGTTTACACTGGGACCAGCATGGAGCAACTGCTAGCTCCCCAGCAGGGCCCTATTTCAGGAGCAAGAGGTGATGTGCCAGCAGCGCCTAAAACGACCCTCCCGTAACCCAGATCTGGTAACGGTGGCATTTGTTTGGCTGTGTCCATCCAGACCTTGGCATGTTTCCAGTGACTTAACTGAGCTACTCATCAGCTTTCACTGTACCATCCAGTATCTTTTGGTAACACTTGTACAGTGTAATTTTCACCATGGGAAAAAAAACCAACTATCTGCCACAGAAGGTTTAGGAAAACACAGCTGAACTCCTATTCTTCCCAAGTCTGCAAGCAAGGAGTAGGGCACTGGGATGTGGCCACACAGACAATCAGCTCTTCATACAGAGGAGACTCCTGTTTCCAACAGCAATATCTTGTAATATAAGGAATACACTTCATAAGAGCAATAAACCCAGCGATGATCCAGCAGTGTTGTTCAGTAATGTCAGGACATAGGAAGTAATTCTTGTTATGATTACTCCCACACTTAGTGGAGATCATGGGATGTAACTGTACGGGGCGGGGGGGGGAGATATTGTTGCTTTTACAGCTACCCAGTGAAAAAAAAAACCACAACCAAACCTGCGATGTGTTTTGAGAAAATAGGAGCGAAATCTTAAGACAGTAAACTAACCATCACACAGGAGTTCTTTGAAATCATGCTTGAAGTTAACTTAGAAAACAAAATGCTTTGTGAATTAGCCATGTCAATGTACAAGGCACATTTAATAGGTAAGTAAATGATGCAACTCTTCAGCTAGTGTTTAGCATCCTACACCAGTTGTGCTCCTAGACAGATAACAGCACAACGTGTAATCCGGCTCACTGACAGCAGAAAGGTTAAAGCACATGAAAGCCCAAGCCATTTGTCCTTGCAACACTTCAAAATCCTCTCATTTTTAATGCCTTACCTTGTTTTCCACCGGGTCAGAGTCCAGTGCTAAGACTATTCCCATCTGCCAGTCAAGTAAACTTGCATAATCTGTTCCATCAAAACTGATCTGCCGGATATCTTGGCCATTTGCAAATAACAAAAATGGCTTAGGACCTGTCGATGAAAATTTGCACGGGTGTTAAGCCCCCTAAGTTCAAAGTGATCTCTAGCCTGCATTACTGCCTAGCTGACGTCGCAAGTAAACATAGAAGACAATACGAGGAACAGAAGCACAAAGAAATGAAGGCCCTTGTTCTACACTCCACTTGCCCCAGAAATCAAAAACAAGTGTGAATATAGGTTTTCAGCATCGGTGACCTGCCCAAGATCTGCCTCAAAACTTTGGATAAAGGCAGTCATTAGCCTCATTGTATTTCATAATGAGTGACTTAACCTCAAGACAACCTTCCCTCTGCATTTCACAGCATGACCACAAATGCCAGAACACTGGACTTAGGCACATGAGAAGCCTTTCCCAGTAAAAGCAAGAAAAATTAAACTTTTCCTTTATTCCTGGAACAAATCACAAACTCCTCTTTCCTTCTCTCTCATGCAGTTGCTTATGTCTTGCTGTTCATCAGGTTCTGCCCTTTAATTAGAAAAAAATAGAAGGGTCTGGAATGCAAACATGCACCTCATATACCTGAGCTTCCTGGGGCCAGTGGGAGAGAAATACCCCTGTAGGAAGGTCCTTCAACAGACTATTCCTCACCCTGTTCTCCGTATGTAGACACCTCAGCCCCAATTCTGTAACACTGGGCAGAAACTACACTCACGTTTGTATGAAGGCACAAAAATTGGAATACTGCAGATAGACCTCCACAGTATGGGAGGCCAGAGTGAAGTGCAGAAGAAGTTGGATCATAGACTGAATCTTCTGAGACTAAGCCACATACTGGTGCTTGCTCTGGTAGATTTCTAAAATAGATTACTTTCCCAAAGAACTGATATTTCCCACATTTCACAACATAACTTAAAACCAGTGCAAGGATGGATCCCAGTTATGTAATCGATTTTAAAGGACTCTAAAATGCTTTTGCTTTTATTGGCAGAAATATGCAGGCATACCAAGATACCGACCTATAGCAGTGCAGTGCTTTCTGTCTCTCTGAAGCTTATATCCAGGAAAACAAGCACACTCCCAGGAGGATGGGCTTAAAGAAGAACATATCTGACTACAGCCACCATTATCCGGAGATGTACACCCTTAAACAGAACAGTGGAAAAAATTAACTTTGACATTCCAAGCAAAATAATACAACAAAATCAGAGGTATAAGCAAGAGAACAATTCACTCTGCTTTGGATTTCTACAGTGCAAAGCAACTCAGTGACTGATAGGTTTACTGAAAGCTTCCTGCTTAAAGTAGAAGTCTAATGAAGTGAAAGCAAATTAGTAGTAACTTCTTCCAGAGTTTTTCCTGAAAATTCACAACACAATATGGGGGGGTGGTGGGATAGAATATATGAAGAGAGCTTCCAGGAGTGCATTATTTCAGAGAACTCTCTCCCATGCAAATCTCATCCCATCTACAACAAGAGTAACAGATTTTATCAGACTTCACACTCCATGCAAAGAAACAGCATATTAATACCATTCTTTCCCCAGAAGTTAATTAGGCTAGAATGGTGAATTGATACTTTCTAATTAAACAAACCAAGATTTCATACAAAAAGAAACCATTCTTTCTTCTTGGGGCTGTACAGTGGCTATAGCCTCAATGTCAACCTGAGCTTACTCAGTGGAGTGTCTGCAGCCAGCAGCAGCACTGACTGAATCTATACATACAGCACAGTTCATAGTGTGTAAGGGATGTAAAGGGGAAAGGAGATTTTTCAAGGTGGAAGGAGCTATCTTGATCGCTACGACTGAAAAGATACAGCTACAGTCCCCTGACTATGGCAGACCTGCTGGAATGGGGCATGACAGACAGTGGGTGTAGCAGCTTCAAATACTCTGCAGAAATTCCATCTGTGAGGAATTAGATGAAATTGCTCTAAGTTAGAGTGACTCTGAACCTGGGATGCACAATGCCAATAAAGTCATCTTTAGATTCCACCCCAGCCCTAGTTTTGCAGTTATATTTCCAAGCAAATATATGTATTTTAGATGTTTTCTGCAACAAACATCTGGGACGTGCCTTGATCTGGGCTGACAAAAGAATTTGGCCTGCAGACATTAGATGTTGCTGCAAAGAAACATCTATTTAAAAAAATGAAGGTGAACAATGCTCTTCTCAGCACAAAAGTGCCTGGCATTCCGTGGCCTCCTATCTTGTACACCCATTACAAGACTGTACTGTGTAAAATGAGTGTAAAATGCCTTCATTCACTTCTGACTCTTGGTGCCAAGCACGAACAGAGTTTGGCAGTCACTACAGCTAGGGGAAAAGAAAATAAAATGTTACTTACCCGTGCACACTTTGCCATCCACTTTGAGTACAGATCCTTCAGGGCAAAAGCAAACAGGCCCTTTAGATGTTTGAAGGCAACCATGGCTGCATTCAGTGTCATTACTTGTACAGGAAATAAGCTCTGAAGTAATTTAAAGAGGGGAGAAAAAAAAATAAAAATCTTCAGTTCTAATAAAAATGTTTACTATGCCCCCCAAAAGAGATGTTAACACCTTCTTAAACAACAAAAGTAAGAAAGAAAAACAAAGGAAGAAAAAATTAAAAGTGTGCTGTTGAGAGTAGGACACTTCTATAGTCTTTCTGGGGTTTCTTTTGGTTTGCTTTGGATTTTTCCAGATTTTTATACCCCACCCTCTCCTAATTATAGCAAAGGAGAAAGCCAAAATTGCTGGGTCCTGAAGCCATTATACTGATCAGCTTGAAAATTTTCAGCATTGTATGAAGACCTGTTATCAAAATAGGAATCATTTGGAAAACTTTCCTTTTTACGTTACATCAAAAATAGAACAGGTTTTGAAAACTACAAGGAAGTTATGTTGAAAGAATAAGTCTAAAAGACCAAGAAAATGAGGCAAAACTACTTTTCTACTACTCCAAGAGCTATAATCAATGAATAGGAGATCAACCTTCCAGAAATAAAGCTATGTTCCTTGGTGGCAATATTTGAAGCTGTAAGAGCAAAACCAAATGGACCTGGCAACAGCTTTCCCTTTTTTTCCATTTTAATTGTTGGAGTGCCAACATTTTTTGGACTATTTCTTTATCGCAATTTCACAGGACACGGTCCTTCCACCTTCTGTATTGCAGTGCTGCATCTCTTTATGCCAATCCTAGTGCCATGTGGCAAAGTTGCTGGAAGACTGGAACTAATGCAAGTTTCCCACAGCTGCTTTTTTGAACCAGCTGCATACACTGGCTTAAATGGTGCATAGCTGTTGCAAATATTGTTTCTCCAGAGCAACTGCACTCCAGACCGGAGTGTTCTAACCCCTTAAGCACAGCCAAGAGGGTCAAGAAACTGGTCTTGTGCTTCTTTCTGACCAGAGCCTGTGGCTTTAGATGAAGATTTTCATAAAGGACTTGGGAGGACAAAGGATCGAAATATCTGGTCAGCACGTGGACTTCTCACCTTGCATTTCTCTCTTTCTCTCTCTCAAGTTGCGTAGTTGGTGACATATCTGCCTTGTGCTGCAGTAGTTAAGGAGTTATACTGTCCATGCTGCATCCCTAGCCTGTGTTAGAAAAACATTATTTTCTATCTAATTTGAGCCACTGAAAAGGTAAGCATATTGTTCAAGCTAGTCATCCAGAGTGGGACTGAGTTGCACAGTGTCTAAGTGTTGTTTTGGACACAAAAGGATATCCTACCTCTCAATAGCCTCTGGCTGCAGGTCTCCCATAAGTCTTCTGTCACAGCTGGCTGCCTTCTGCAGCTGCCACACACACCCTGGACCCCCATGTTTGGGTCACTGAATCCTACTCCTAGAGACTACTAGAGTCTGTTAGATTCTTTGGCTACATTTACCTTCTAGTAGTGTTATTTAATGTACCCTAGGTCCTGGATCCTGCCATGATCCAGACTGAATTCATTGTGCTTTATTGCCATAGAAACGAGGTAGAAGGACCTTTGTCTATGCCTAAATTTTACTTCATTATGAAATACAAAAGTGACTGGGAATATCCCAAACCTCAAAACTTGGATGTATTTCATATTTTATGTTCTAGACTTACTTTAGAAAGTCTTAATTCATTTGTAGGCTGAATATACACGGTGCTGCATAAAGGGAGAAAAAAAACCTCTTTCACCTCTGACTCTTGCTATGACTAAAATATGGTCCTTAAAGCTTACTGACAGAAAGGCCTTGTTTTTTTCCCTGTGTTCTCTGTATTTAGTTCATTCACATTTATCCAGCTTCAGAGAGCTTCCTGCTTTACATACCTATGTTATCTGGAAAAGTTCTTTCAGGCATACTTCTTAAAATTTAATTGATGAAAGAAAAAACACCAAACAAACCATCTTTGCAGTAGATCCCCAGAATAAACAACTGTATGAGCACTTCCATGCGTCTTATTTGTTGTAAACAGATGAACCTGCATTTAATTTCATTCATGTCATGCACATCAGAAATGCTATCACCCCTGAACCGAAGAGAAAAAAAGATGATGTTGTAAGCTGCTCGTTCAGTGACTGTGGATATAATGCAGGATAGCCAGAGTGAGCCAAATTCAGAGACCACACTCAAAAAGATATCACTGCTTACCCACCTGGAATGTGTCACAGAGTCTAACCTGAGCAAAGAGGTCTCTCTGAAGACCTGACTTTTGGTCTTTTTTGCTCCTGAAGAGGCTCATGCTTGACTACTGATGAGTAATTTACACTTCCTTAAACATGACATCTGAATTAGGTTCACTCCGTTTAAGCTGATCCTACTTACATTGTAAGGGATTGGAAGCAAGCAATGAAACACAGACAGCTTGCAGCATTCCCAGTGTTAAAGGAGGACTCACTCTCATGATTTATGTATTTCTGTATTATGTATTTATGCGTTTATGTATTACTCTTACTTACCATGACATGTTCTCCTATCAGGCAGCAAAGCAAAACCTCTTGGGCAGGTGCAGTAATAGGAACCAGGGATGTTCACACAACCCAAAGTACAGCCATGATTCCAGAAGCCACATTCATTGATATCTGTCAAAAGAAGCACTTGCTGTGTCAGAACAGCATCACCAGTCAGTGTCAGGGAATAAGATTAATGAAACAAACTAAGTTTTCTACAAGCACCTCTTTTTCCATTCATTTTACAGAAATATGTTGATCCTAAAAAATATTTAAAAAAGCAAGTTTGCAGACCTTATTAAAATAATCTTTAAAAACCTTCTAGCAAAAGCTGCTCAGGCTGCAACTGTCCAGCATAGGTGCCTAGATGACTTTCAAAAGTATGCCTTCCCATCCAGATTCCAGTGCCAGTTAAATCCCGTGTGTATCCAAAAAAATCACATTAGACACTTTCTTCAGGAAAAAAAAAAACAAAACTTTTTTTAAAAATGTGGCTCCAATGTGACTTAAGTAACAATTCTCAAAACACAGAAGTGGTTTAGAAGTTGATATTTAGAAAGCAATCCTGGTGAAGTTCCTGAGAACCGGATGGCTGCTGCTCAGGCAGGTCTGCAAATCCTGTAAGCTAGGAATTTTGATGCCTTCAAGTCTTTTCAGATCTGGCTGGGCAGTGAGAAAGGTGCTTCCAAAAGTGATATGTCAACTGTTATTAATAGTAATGTGCAGTTTTTATTAAAACAATCCTGATCGAAACCTTTAGAAAAGCATCTTAAGATTTGGTGGGGTTTTTGAAAGTGGAATGTAAACCAGTCATCTTTGGTAATTTATCTGGTTTAATTTTTATTTTAAAATTAAATAAGCATCCATGACTATTTATATCTGAAGGTCCTTTAACGACTCAGGCTAAGACCAAAATTTCTCGCAAGAACAGCACTTGTGACACTTTCACAGGTCTCCTTTTAGACTATTTAAGAACATGGAAAGGACACAAAACTGAAATGGCACTGCTGGAATTTTTAAGACCTCAGAGTATTTCTTCGTACTCAAGATATGAGTAAAGTAAAAGAACAGAAGAACTTTTCATCTGATGGAATAAAGCTGACAGGAGATTCATGTATTACCTTCACAAAACTGTTTATTTCGACTTAAAATAAAGCCACTTGAACATTTACACCGCTGAGTCTTTGAGTCTGGCCTGCAGATTCTTCTTCTGCACTTTTCTTTGTTCGTATCACAGGTTCCTTTTTCTGCAAGAACAAATGTAGTGTAAATGTAATGGAGCCCTTACCTTATCAACCTTCAAGGAGGGACTGTTTTGAACACAGATACTCAGTGGTGTGTTGTCTTCTCAACTACTTGCTCAACCCAAGGAGCTTCTTATTAATAGAAAATAACCTAGTATCTATTAATAGAAAATAATTCAATTAATAGGAATAATTCAATTAATAGAAAATCATTCAATTAATAGAAAATCATTCTATTAATAGAAAATATAATGTTACTTTCTCTTAATAGAACTATCTTCTATTGGTAAAATCAGGCCAAAAAGTCACTATTAAAATGGAAGTACTTGGAAGATTAAGAGTGGGTCTGTGCAAACAATCATTTCTAGTTCAGTGCCAGCACAAGGAGATCTAGAGAGAGCCTGAAGTAGGAGATTATTTGCTTTGGGCACATACCTATAGTGACTATGAAAGGGAAAACACTGTGTAGCAGGCTTCATATGATGCCAGTCCTGCACGGTATTATACGTTACCAGGCTCTGTAAAACACTCAGAAAGAGGAAAGCCACAGAGAGAGCAGACACCAAAAGAGAGAAAAGCTGTCTTTTGAGAGAGTGTGTACGGATGGGAAAGTTTTAGCATAAAGTAGCGCTCAAGTCTCATCTAACAAAGCAATAGCTGAATCATAAGTTTTATTTGGACAAAACCTATTATCACAGTCTAGAGAATCTTTGTACTTGAGTAGACCCTGGTTTCTGACTATGAGAAACACAAGCATTATAAATCTGGAAGTCAGATTTAAAATTCAGAATGTTTCTGATTCCCAACGAGATATGCTCAAAGTTTCTTCAGAGGAAGCAGAAAAAAGTACCCAACTGACCCCCACAAGCCTTCCTACTTCTGCTGAGTGGAAAAAGGCCTCCTTGTCATGGGAAGGGCTTGCAGAGCCTCGTGTCTGTGCTCAGCTGTCCTTCAGAGATGATGGGTTTGTAGATATGCAACACTCAATAGTTTTATTTCTGTCTCCCAAACTATGTTTTTGTTCCTAATCTTCTTCTAGGGTTGCTTGCCCTTTTCCCAGGCTAAGAACAGCCGTAAACAATACAAAACAGAAACAAGACCACATTCAAGGCTGCATCTTATGCTTATTACTGGTGCTGGTTTTTTGTCCCTTGCTTGTAATGTTATTGGTCTAGCAAGACCTAAGACACCCTGGAATTACAGGAGAAATTACAGGAGAAATGACAGAAGCAATAATTTTTCCATCTGAGCAATCTCGTGAAGATACTCTTTTTTTAATGTAATAATTAAAACTCAATAATGCCAAATCAATACATTAAAAAAAAAGCAACAAACAAAAAACCCCACATTTCAAAACTGAAAATGAATGGTGACTAAATTATGAATCACAGAGTTTAAGTAATCTTTTCTGAAAGAACAGCTATTACAAACCATAATTTCTAGTTTGGGTTGGGTTTTTTTCCCCTCCCATCATCCCTCTTATATAGAAATTGATGTTCTCAGGTAATAGCCTGATGCTAGTATCTTACACTGGGTAGAAACATAACAGAATTCCTCAAAAAAATTAAATAAATTATTGTGAGTGTACTGAATATCATTAATCTGCCAGAGAAGATACTTTAAAAGAAAATTCCAGAGGAAGTCTTTGAGATTTTAAGGTAATTAAGATATTTTATAAGCCATTAATAAAAGTGTGAAGAACATTCCAGGAGGCATTTATAAATACAAATCTAGGATAGCTGTCAAAGTGAGCTGAGGTAAATTACAGGCCATCTTCCAGATACTGCCATACTTAAAGCTGTTATGTGGGGTTATAGCACAATTTAGTAGCTGAATTAATCCTCTTCTCTGTACTTACTGGCCTTGACCAATCCAGGAAAGTCTTTTGAAAGAGAAAGGGAAAGGGGACATAAGGAATTCATGTAGTAAATAATCCAAATTCCAGTAAAAAATCAAACCATGTCAGTTGAGCGCTTCTCATCAGTTCCCTTTTCATCTGAAGAAATTCACTTGTTATCTGCTTTAAAGAAGGTCTGATAGTTCACACCTGACACTACATTGCAGTATCCACTTTCTTAGCTTGTACAGAGCATCCAATTACTCTAGTCATGCTTTTATCTCTAGGTTTCTCTGCTGTAAGATCAGCTATAAATCTCACTTGTGCTCCAGGCTCATTAGTCCTCCTTTCCTCCCAGTTCTTGTGCTGAATAAGACAAGTAATGTACAGGCAGAGGCTGAAAGATTGATCTGGATTCAGCCTGTTAAGCTTCTTTCTACCTCAGAAGTTCCCAGACATTTTTACAAGAAGGTATTTGGAATAAAAAAAAAAAAAAAAAAAGACCTACAAGACCTACTGCTGACAACACCCTCATACAAAAATTTACTAGGCACATTGGAAATCTGGGGGTATACAGTATAAGGCATTTAAAAAAGACTGGTAGTTTTTTTATAAATAAAGGTGGGGAAACCCTCTTTCCCGTGGAAAGAGAAACACCAGAAAGCAGCATGTTCTGGTGGAAGATGTGGAGTTATAAACAAAGGGAAGAGAACAAGAAAATGACATTTCATAGAATCATAGAATGACTTTAGTTGGAAGGGACCTTAAAGATCATCTTGTTCCAACCCCCCTGCCATGGGCAGGGACACCTCCCACTAGACCAGGTTGCTCAGAGCCCCATCCAGCCTGGTCCTAACCACTTCCAGGGATGAGACATCCACTTCTCTGGGTAACCCATTCCAGTGTCTCGCCACCCTCATAGTAAAGAGCTTCTTCCTAATTTCTAATCTAAATCTACCCTGCTCTAGTTAAAAACCATTGCCCCTTGTACTATCACCACATGTCTTT
The DNA here is from genome assembly GCA_025331215.1 of Actenoides lindsayi. Classification (NCBI taxonomy): domain Eukaryota; kingdom Metazoa; phylum Chordata; class Aves; order Coraciiformes; family Alcedinidae; genus Actenoides; species Actenoides lindsayi. Next base: position 149,416 of record WTSP01010021.1, read on the forward strand.
ATAAAAAGCCCCTCCCCAGCTTTCCTGTAGGTCCCCTTCAGGTACTGTAGGCTGCTATGTCTCCTGGGTGCCTTCTCTTCTCCAGGCTGAACAGACTCAACTCCCTCAGCCTGTCCTCACAGGAGAGATGTTCCAGCCCTCTGATCATCTCTGTGGGCCTTCTCTGGACCCACTCCGACAGACTCATGACTTTCTTGTGCTGGGGACTCCAGAGCTGGACCCAGTGCTCCAGCTGGGGTCTCACAAGAGCAGAGCAGAGGGGCAGAATCACCTCCCTCAACCTGCTGGCCACGCTTCTTTTGATGCAGCCTAGAATACCATTGACTTTTGGGGCTGCCAGGGCATCTGCATGTGTGTTTGGGTTAACAAAATGTGCAGCTCATGCTCAGCACACTTCCAGCCTGATACTCCAGCTGGCATTACACACACCAAGCAGATCTGTGGATTACCAAAGTTAAAGTAAATTTTTTTCTTGACTTCAGCAAGGCCTGGAATTTTGCTGGAGGAAATGATTACTGTGAAAAATCAGAGTGTATGACATTATTATTCTCACACATACAACTGTATCATTGCAGTCTACTTACCAAAATCCTGAGAATCAGTTCTAGCCCCTGGCTGTTTCAATGGATGTACCACTTTTATCTCCACTGGTGGAAAAAATGATGGCTTCAGGCTAATTGTGACCACAACTTTTCCAGTATACTTGTTGGCTCTCCATATCATGCCAGATTTCAACTCTGAATAGTATAGGTGCTCAGCAAACAGAGACATACCAAGCAATTGATAGCTACAAAGAGAAGATAACACGAAGTGTCACATTACTTGATCCCTATATATTTACTCACTCAAACATTTTTTTAGTTCATCCTTTTCTGAGCATCTAGTTCAGTCAGGTTCACTATAAATAACTTCTCTTAGTATTCTTATATATATATCTTACATTAGCAAATATATGAGAGAACCAGATACGGTACCAGAGACCTTTCCAAATAACCCAGCACACAGAACCCTGAAGATTTGCAAGAAATAGCTGCCAAGTGGATAACTTGTATTTTGCACCAGTTATATGTGAGTTGTTGTTCAGGACTGAGCCGACTGACAGAGAAGGCTTGGGTATCACCCTGCTGCTGCTGAACCCAGCAACCCAAATGGGCACTTGCTTTGCTGAAGGATGTAGACCAGATTAAGTCCACCCCATTTCCCAGTTTTGAGTGCCTGGTATGACACTTCTGACTGTCCCAGGAAATCACAGTGGAGACAGAGGATTAGGAATAGGGTGTTCCTAAAATCCATCTTTTTTTCCCCCAACACAGGAATTTAGTTTCCATTCACTGATCAGTTATAACAGCTAGCATGAGACACAAAAGGGCCCAGTTTTCAGTAAGAGGGAAAGAAGAACAAATACTGAAAGGGGAATATTTTTGGTCTCCACTTTCCAGTACATATTCCAGGTGGAAAAAGGAGAATCCATATCATCTGGGTTCAAAGGGAAAGGCTTGATCCACTGGTGAACAACAGCAAACTCAGGGGAGAAAGGGGAAGAGGGTAAGGAAAAACCCAGTGTGACAGTTACCAATGTGGGAAGAAACCAGCTTTGTGTTCATCATATGCAAATGGTGTGCTGCATATTTAAATCAGCAGGCCAGCAAAACCATGTAGCTTTCTCACTTTGCAGCTGGCGATCAGCATGTGCTGACCCATCCATACTGTCAGAAACTGCAGCGATGTAGGGTAAGCTTCTCCTGAGTGCCCACCATGGAGCATCTGTACCACTGAGCAGCTCGAAGGCCAAATACTAAAGGCACTCAAAAGCACGTGGGTACAACAGCTTCCTTGGCCACGCTTGGCACCGGGCAGCAGAGAGAAACAAGCCTGTTACGTAGGATGGTTTTCACAGCATCTGTTGATGCTTGCTGGAGAGCCTGAGCACAGCACTGAGCCCCCCCACCCAGCAGCTAAACAGGGCAACAGGCTTAGAGGAGGATAGGAAAGGCCTGATCTTGCTCAGTCTCTTGAGCACAGCTCAGACACCTGAGTTCACCCACTGTAACCTTGAGCAAATCATTTAATCTCTGCTTTTGGCTTCTCTATACGCAGAAAAAGGCCACTGCTAAACATTCAGAGAGGATTTCTAAGGATTCAGTAGTTATCATTTGCTAAAAGCTTGGAAGATGGAGAGAACTGAGTATTACTGAGCAACGTATTATCCTTACAACAGCAACTTTTTCCACATTCCTATCAGTATTTTTAGATTTACAGTTACAGGGCATTTCCGCTACACTTCATACACCTTATCATGCTATCTACCAACAAAATAAAAGAGAGAATGAGGAAGAGATCTTAACAGCATCCCTGGGAAACGTGTGTTTGATTTCTGACAAGGTCAGGAAAACTCACCGGCCAGAATTCTTGAGCAAACGAACAGCTCCACCATCATAGTCGCATGATCCAACATGGGAAATCTCTTTCCCGTGGTCATGCTGGATCCAGTAGAGCCTTCTGTCAACCAAATCTAGGGAGATGGATTTTATTTTTTCCGTGGTACTTAAAATATTTCTCACGTTACTTCCACTGAGGGACACTCGGTGTATGCTGGAAACTGTACCATCTGAAGACCAAAAGAAGAGCCTGCAGACAAGAGAGGCACGTTTTGGGGAAAAAACCAACCCAAACAAACCCACAAAACAACAGCAAGCAAACCCTACAATTGCAAGATCACGTTACTGCTGCACACTCCCTGCTTAGTTGCTCCTGCATGCAGAATTTTTCAGTCTTATCACAGTGCTTCCAGAACCAAAACTAGTAATAAAGCAAGGGACTCATCTCTTTCAGGAAAGCCCTGACATCCCCTCCTAACAAAGCTCTATTAAGAATGGAAATAATTGTTGACAACAGTGTCATTTGTTTAACAGAAACAATGTTAAAACTGAAGTTTTCTGACAGGTTTTTTTTTCCTATTTTTAATTAATATGTTTCTATTACAGACTGTATGACTCTGTTCAGGAAGCAAGGAGATGCTAGACATTTCTCTCATGTAGGTCAAGCAGGAATCAGCACAGCTTAACCACAAAGCACTATTGTCTCTCTCCCTGCTTTGTTTGGCCATGCAACCAGAGAAGAAAATTGGAATAACCTCTCCAATCTACAGGGAACTCCTGCAAACTCGAGGAAAGGTATGTCTTGGAGGCAACTCCACATTGCCCACAGCCCCTGGGGAGGGATCTATCTCCAGAAACTCTAGTTGAACACATTGCTTAAGTTCTTAACATAAAAATACCACTTCTACTAGTGTTCTCATTTCTTTCTACCTTCCTGCTGGTTATAACAGCCAGATTATGCCATTATTAAATTAAGACAGTCCAAATCCAGCTCCAATACTCCAAACAGTTGAAGCTGCTTATATGTCAAGTTATTCATGGATCAGAATCCAGATTTACCAATGTGACCATGGTTAACAACAGTTCTTCCAAAGTAGCACGTTATCCCTCATTCACATACATATTTTTTTTCATGTTTGTGTTTAGATTCTTTGCTTGGGTTTCTTACGCACAAAAATTCCAAGAAGAATCATCATTTTGCTTTGTCTTCACAAAACTGCAGACTTTCTATGTACAAAACAACACAGCTTAAAGCCAACATTACTATGTTTATGTTAATAATTTGTTAAAGGCCTCAAAATGGATTAGATCTCACTGGCAAGGGACTACTCTAAACCAGTAGGAAGAATCAGTGCCTGCTTCACAGCCTTCCCTCACTGTTACATAGTCTATGGTTATCATAGGTTATCAATGTATGGGTGAAAATGTCTTCCCAGAAAGACAGCTCAATTTTATGCTGCCATTTTTAAACACTTTATTAATATCTGCTTGCATTTCTATGGCACCTGTTATTTAAGAAACATCACCATTCTGGAAGTTTGGACAAACGCTAGGATTCAGTTTTTACACATAAGGAAAGTAAGGAACAAAGTTGGCTACAGCCTCTATGCATAATCTTTTCAAATCAGGGTAGGGACAGGGTATGATATGAACAAACAGAAAGACAGAAGAAGAGTTATGATTAGAAAATAGCTTGGGAAATTTCCAGCCTTTGCTGTATTTGCCCTTGATTTTTCTTCAGTCTTAATCCTTATTTTTCAGCATTTCTAAACACTATTAAAAAACTGAAATCAGTCTTACAGCAATAGTTATATTACTACTAAAATAATCCCATCACTGCTAATATCCAGACACATCTTTTCAGAAAAACCTCTATTATTTGGTATCATATTGACCTTCATTTGTTCATGCCTGTGCCCATAAGCCTACTGGGGGTTTTAATTCACTTCACATTAAAAATAGAGCCCTCAGAGTTTTCTCACAAGCAAATTGCCACAGGGCATAAAAATGATCTTAGGCTTGGAGTCTGCTTTCTTTACAGTTTATGACTGGCTTACCAGCCTCCATGTAAGCAGATGAATACAGCTTTTATGCATGGCCAATCACACCTAGGTGAATACACAGACCTGAGTCTCCCCAAACTTTCACGTCAATTCAGCAAATAAATCCCTATAATGCCATTTGTAACAGGTTTCGATGGCATTTGACAGTGGGTTTGAGAACTTGTGACTATTTCCAAGACTGGTAAATACTACATTCAAAAGCAAACTAGAAAAAAATAATATATATAGGCTGATGCTCAGGCCTTTAAATCCTAACCAAATGACAAGACTCCAAAGGATACTAGTAGTGCTACTGGCATCAGAAGGTTGGTTTATGTATAAAGGTACTAAGAAAGGACACATGAGCCTTAATATGAAAATAAGTTTCACACACTGCCGAGCAACTTTATGGCAAATAAAAAGTGCCAACAAAAACATGCTTTTCCTGTAGGAACCAGAAGCACCTCAAAGTCTCCTCAAGTTTTTATTCTTGCAACTTTAATGGAAAAGGTTTATGTGCAAAGGGAAATGAACGTGGAGAGAAACCACTGGGACAATTCATGTTGATAACTGAGGCCAAATCTCTTACATGAGCACAGATCTCAGCGTACATGGCTCGAAGCTGGAAGAAGCATCTTTATGAAGGCCAAATTACTAGTAGTACAAAGTAGCAATGGTAGATTCAGAAGTAATACTTAGAGCAACTAACAAAGAGACCAAGGAAACTGGAACCAACCTGCAAAAGTTCAGACCTGTCTTCAGAAAACATGCCAATTTGTTTCCTAAGCATGCCAGGTTTGGAGCACGAGGGACTCCAAGCATTTGCAGGCATCATTCCCCTTACTGCTCCAATCCTGCTTTCTGCTGCTCTGAAACTTTGCTGTCTTTGAGAAAAGACTAATAATGCCTCTTTTCCCTCAGCTCTCCTCACTAGCAAAAATTTCCCTGATGAACAAGAGGTGTAGACTCTGCATTAGGCTTCGGTGGGCTTTTCTCATGCACTTCTCTGTTTACCTCTTATACGCTTATTAATCTTTTATCCTCTTTTTTTTCCAAGTTCAAGGTGGTCCTGGACTATAGATAACACACTGCACAGACTAGCCCAGTAGCCTATAAACTGCAGTCATGGTACTTTGCGCGTTTGGAGTCCATTTCAATGAAACTACTAACCTAGTTAAAATTACCTTTGTTCAGCATCAATGGCAATCCTTGTGGGACGACCAACATCTCTTAGAAGCACTCGGCGTTTCTTCCCATTCATGTCTGTGGCTTCGATGGTTGCTTTCTGCCTATTGGCCCAGAGAATGTCTTGATTTATCCAGTCAATAGCAAAACCCGAAATGCCTTTGTCTATGTAACATAGTCTCTGTAAACGAACAAAAAAAAAACCCACTGACAACAAGATGCATCCTAATGATTACCCTAAACGTTCGGTGGAGGGATTAGAGTGCCAGGCTGAAGTGTCACATTTCATTCCTTCACTCGCTTCATTTTCTCTCACATCTGTAGGTATTTCTCTTTCTTATTCTTTAATCACTTAAATTTGGTCTTTATTCTGAATGGAGTGACCTCCTGCAAAAGGGAAAACTATTCTCCACCAGAAATATACTGGACTCATCTTTTAGCTACAAGCATATTTTGCATAGTATGAAGCACCCAGACCTGTGCTGTCACAGATGGAAGACTTCCTGACACACTGTTGCTGGACCCTGATCCTTAAGAATCAGTGCAAAATACATCAGTGAAGACTCCACATGGGTACACAAACACTGGCAATCTCTCTCAAACAAAAGGAGGCTCTCACAGCACTAAAGTTCAGCCACAACAGTCTGTTTGCCCTTCTTAATCAGCCAGATGCAATGAACTGCTCAGCTTTTTCTGAACAAAGGATGAAGTGCTAAAAGAAGCATTTATACAACCATAGAAACCAACAAAAGGTCTGATAAAAAAGGAGTAGGAATTCAAGCACATTCTCTCATACCATTTGCATCAGTTTGAGTTACATTAATCTGGAAGACAAACTTCCCTAATGTCAGGGATTCATTTAAAACTGATAGAAACGTTATTGTCTTCAAAGCTTTAGTTTGTCTGAATTTCCTCTCCTTCATTTTTAAGTCCCTTTCACATGATCCACAGAAAATGCTAAATGTACTGTGAATGTCAGTGAAACAGCCTAGACTCAGGACCATAACTATTATGACAGCAAGAAACTATGAAGTAAAATGTGAAGCGCTAATCAATGAACAGGAATGGCAGAATTGAACCTGAAGAGCAGGTGGTTTCCACAGAGGGTTTTGTGGCCATTACCTTGGAGAATGCCAGAGAACTGACTACTTTACCTCTTGTTTTGTGCCATTCAGGTGAATTCTTTGAAGCAGCCGCCGTTCAGAGTCTACCCAATACACTTTCTCTTCTGTATAATGAAAATCCATAAGTGTTGACTGACCAGTATCAGCCACCAATCTTTCATGATTGGTCCCTTCAGTGTCAATCCTAAATATGGCATTTCCATGGCTGAAAAGTAGGAATGGTGCAGGGTCTGGTGTGGAGAAAGCAAAGAGATAAGCATTGCATTTTTTCTGTATGAAATTCTCACCAGGAATATACTAGCCAAAGAGAAAGTTCAGGATCTAACCATCCCTCTCATATGGTAACATTCTAGGAATATCATAGAGTACCAAGATATAAATGTAGTGGGCCTTTCACATTTAATGCTGAAATTAAGTCCAAAATCTGAGTCATGAAACTGAGATTGCAGTGGTTTTTACCACTATTCCCAAATCCTACAGTCTAGCTGAAGGTCAGAACCAACAGAGGCTGGAGGAATTATGCCATGGATGCATCTCCAAGTTGGAGACCGCTTCCAGCTATTGTATTACACCAAGGTTTTATCGCAGTGTTGTGGTCTGGAGTCTCACTTTAACCATCCAAACAGGGAAAATGAAGATCCCAAGACAGGGCAAAGGAAGAAGCTACAGACTGCAGATGTTTCTTGTGATGCAGATAGCTGAAGGAAACCAAAAGATCTGTACTTAAAACTCCTACTGCTCAACAGCAACAACTCCTTCCAGACAAATACTGTATTTGTACCAAGTGAAGGGTAAGAGTATATCAGTAATTTAACATCAGATATATCAAAATGAAAGGTGTTCCAATTATGCCCCAAACTCCAGAAATCCAATCAAAGTTGAAATTTCTGAGCAGCTATGAGGGTCCAAGTAGTCTTAATGCAGCCTTAAAATGAGGTGAGAAGGATGGAAGTAAAATTAGTAGGACATAACATTTGGGGCTACAGATTACACTCCTCAGTTTTATCAAGTCCTCTTTGTTATTTTTAGGGTATCATCACAGGGCAGGGTTAATGTTGCCCAGGGAATTTTATCTGCATTTCCAAAGCACCATGGTTTTCATTTAGGCAATTTGAATATTATGGATGTCTATCAAGTGTGTAGCAGAGGAAAGGAATTTTTATGTAACCAGTCACATTTTAGCCCTCATTTGAAAATAAAACTTTTTCTGATCTAAAAAAAAGGAAATAAAAATCAAGGGGTATACAGCCTAGTCTTTAATTTACCACTAAAACAACATTCAAAGAAGAAAGCCCATCGTGGTGGTAATGGTGGGGATTTATGACACGGTTGCCTGAAACAACAGACCATGGCATATAAGTAATGATCTAACCAAGTGACTGAAACAAAATTATTGTTATAGATCCAACAGAACGACAGCTTTAAAGCCTTCTAACCACTTGTGGAACTGATCTTCCTGCAATGCAGAAGTGACTCTCCTTTTATCAGGGATGGATGTCATCAAAATGCACTATCATCAGTTTCTTCCACTTGCAGAAATTAAACTGGATATATTGACCAATTTCACAACCTTTTAACTAAATATCTTTACTGTTAGCATGAAACCTGAGTCTTTAAACTCAACAGACATCCCTTCTACAAATTATAACCAGATGCTCCACCTTCATCGTGGTTGCAAACTTGTTTGATTCAACCCCTTTCACAGCAAAGGAATGAAACCAACTTTGATTTCTCCATGTGAAGGAAGTTCTGACAAGTACCCAAGAAGTAATTTTCTTCTGGTCACAAAGATGATGATTAGCACTCTGTTCCTATATTAGCAGACTGTTTTGTATCTCAACTTTTCAAGCTATCACCCAGTTATAACAGCTGCTTCTAGGGTTTTAGTGACTCCATTTTTCTGCTGCTATTTGCACTGAGCAACCCCATGTGAGAATATTTCAACTATGAGGACTCGCTTCACATAAACGAGCAGTGAAGTGTAGCAAGGTTGATTTAGCTCAGGAATCTGACAGCTGTACTGCCTGCAGTTTTGCAAATTAGTTGGCCAAGAGCATTTCTGTATTTTGGTTTTGTCCTTTCCACTCTCTGAATTTCCGATCAGGTGCCTGTGAATGAAGGCTGTAAATGGAACAGGGACTGGACAAATCCAATTTTGATTGCAGATTTGGGACTGAATTTTATCAGGAGTTTAATGAGCTTGTAAACAGCACCTGCATTGCAGAGCTTCCTGTCTGTAAAACCTGAGGGAGTTTCACTCGGTGTACTCCCTACAGAAGGGTTTCTACCTAGCATAAGGGTTCCTTAGCCAGCACAGTAGCTCCTGAACCACCTGCCACTTTCTCCTGGTCCTATAAATGTGAGTAATAACATTTAAAAAAATGTAGTCCTCCAATATTAAGGTGGGATTATTCTTTGAAAGATACCTGCACACAGAGAGCACTGTGAGGTAACATGTTTGGTTCCACTTCTCTTGAATTCAGAAGTGAAGAGTCTACAAAGCCTTCAATTAAAAAAAAAAATAAATCTATTTAAAGGGCTAGAGATGTTTAGGCAGGACTACCGAAGACCAGCTTGGGACACTTTGAGTCATGTGTTGCTGTCAATAATGATGATTCTAGGAGATGACTGAAGTACTTGTGCTGGTGCCAGTTTGGGAGCTACACAGAATACTTTTGGTTATGTTCACGGTCCCAAAAGCTACATGGACAGGCACTCAAGTATATCTCCTCTTTCTCAGGCCAGCAACATGGTCTGTCACATCCCATCTCTGCATTAGCAAGAGTCACCGGTAAACATGAGTGAGAGAAAGAAAACCTTAGCTCCTGGATCAGAAGGATCTCAGACAGAAACCAAAACTAGATATTCAGGAAACCAAGGTGGAGAGGTGAGAGGTGAACATCAGAACACTCTCACCTCATACTCCAGATGCAATATAGAATTGAACCGATCAAGAAAATCCAACTAGATTTTCTTCCCTAGGTAGCATCAGTTGAGGACAAAACGAAGGTTACTCAAAGGCCAGAATTGTGGATATTTTCCTCTTAGAAGGGTTAAACACTTTTAAAATCTAAATGCATCTTACACATGCAAAAATCAATTTATACACTCAGGACATAGCAAGGGAGAGAAAGAACTCATAGTAGCACTGATGTTTATTAAGAAATTCTCAATGGATCAAATCAAACATTAGTGTTTCCTGCTTACGATTTCATAGCACTGTCCCTACAACCTAAACACATTGAAAGACATCAATGCCAACAGACTGGAAGAGGCAGAGGTAGCAAAATCTTGTGTATTGACATATTTTCTTGGAAGTAGTAAGGACTGGATATGAAAGTTTACCATTCCAAGCACATGGAGAGAATATGTCTACTAAACAGGAAGCCACTGTTTAGTTTTATTTGGTTTTTTTCATACGTTTATACATTTTTCCACCTCCATACCTTCCATTCTTCACCATCACTTTTCTTCTTTGTCCTTGCAGTAGCCACACAGTAGAAAAGACAGTGTTTCCATCAGTGAACCAGAGCACGCCAGTCACTGTCCAGCGAGGGACCAGCTGGGGATTGTTCACTTGGAAAAATAATGCTAACTAAATTTCTAAAGCTCTTTATAGTCATCAAAAAAGAAAATGACCTTACCATTCGCATAGCAAGACCGTTTGTCAATATCCAAAGTGTAGCCAGGCAAACAGGAGCAGATGTAGGACCCTGGAACGTTGATACAGGTTTGGCCACAGGTTCCCAAACCACCTTCAAGGCATTCATCAATATCTGAAACATGGTTTGGAACAGATCAGGAAAATTCAGCTAGCAAAAGCAGCAAAGAGAAAGAACATCCTTGACATAGTTACCTAATAATAAACTGGTTCCAAAATTTCACATCCCATCATTAAAAAAGGAGAAGAGGATGGCTGTATTGTTTTGTGAATTGGTTAGCAAGCTAATTAGAAACCAGGCTTTTAACAGGCAGATTAAGCTAGACACTTTAGGAATTAAAAGATATTTGATATATTTATGGTGTTTTATGAGGGCTTGAGGCAGTAACTAAGGACTTTATATTTCCCCTCCCCAAAAAGTCACCACTGAGGAGCATATTTTACACTAAGTGGGGGAGAAATTAACCCCTTTGACAGTATCATGGATGATTGTTCCAAGAAATTTAGAAAAACTACAGATCCTCCTGAAAACAACTGCATTTCTTAGCAACTTCCCAAAGTGCTTGACCTGTGGCAGTACCATATCCTGGTGTATTTCCTGTATAACCGCTCTGAGGGTTGCTCTACGGAGCCACTTTTCCCCTGCCCAAGATCTATTTGATGTCAGTAGCTTTTGTCCTGCATTTCATCACCTGACTTTGCACACGCAGGAAAAAAGGAATGTGTGAAAAACATCAGTGTATATTCTCAAGTCAAGATCAGAGTGGTTAGACATGCTCTACCCAAGCACAGGTTACTGAGCTATGTACCAAGGTAACTGAATAATGACCTGCTATCTACGGGCTGGATTTTCCAGCTCTATATGAGTGCACAAAACTGACTTTCCAAGAACAAGCATGCTTATTGATCAGGCTGCAAGAATTTCCACTGCTTCCCCAGTAATTGTACTCAAAGAGAGGATTTCAGGGGTATCAATCTGCCCATTTTCATCACCAGCAAAGTTCACATAATAAAGGAAATCCTGCCCATACTGAAAAGCATACAATCACCCCAGCTGAAGAAAGGCTGTAGTGGAAGAAAACCCACCCGATAAGAGATGAGGGGCACAGTGGTGACAGGAGAATGCCCCTTGCAGAGGTAAACAGCAAGCACCCCCAGACACTGCACTGTTGTAAACCACACCACAGTGCTGTGAACCTTCTGCTTGTACTGAACTTACAATGGGAGAGAGTCCTGTGCTTAACACATTCCCTTCTTTACTTAAAGTAGAAAAGAAAAAACAAAACCACACACAACAACAACAACAACAATAATCAAAACCTGAAAAAAAACCCAAAAAAGGATGATTCTTAAGGTTTAGGAGAACTCAATCATAAAACCACCCATGGGGTACAACTAGCAGTGCCTTCACCTGCACTCTCAGTGCCAAAGCAAAGCACAGAACTGCATCCTGCTGTAGCTGCTTTACGTGTCCTGGCAACCACATCCCCCAGTGGGAACTTTACCCCGTGAAAGAAATCGGCTTAGAGAACACAAAGGCTGTCTGCAAGGCCCTGACAGCCAGCCCTGAAAGGAAGAATGAGGTTCTGCTTAGTTCTCAAAGGCTTCTTTATGCAAAAAAATGCCTTGAGAATCAGCAAAAACGATGAATCATGTCATCATGATGTTGGCAGCTCTCAATGACTTTGCATACAAATATGCTACTTTATTGAGAGCCCTGAGAAATGCTCTGATTGCAGAAGGTGAAGCATTAGTATGCCTGGCAGGGATACAGAGAAACCACAGTGAGCCAGAACTTAGTTTCATTATGGCCCCAAGTACATACATTATATACATTTAAAAATAAATATACATATATATACACATGTGCAGATACACACTCACTCCAGTTTGGTTCCTGTGGAGTTGGACTGGAGATTAATTCAAACCACTCTGTCTAGCCACCAGCATAATCTTTTCAACAAGGTTGAATGTGAAATTTCATCTGGGTTAGAAAGAAAGCAGCCCATCCCTTTTACCTATTTTGTTAAAAACACATAGCTCAAAACCCAGAAGATAACCAGAAATGGGAAAAGATACTCCATCTATCAGGAGGTCACAATAAAAGAGGTCAGGTACAGATCAGTATCTTCTCTCTCTAATTTCAAATGAGGTTTAAAGTACAGTCTGAACACTTACAATTTTTGAGAGGATAGAGGCTGTGAAAGTGCTCAAATACCACAGTAAGAAATACAATGTGAGTACAATCAGGTGGTTATAATATATATATGATCATTATATGATCAGCTTCTGGACTTTTCCAGTCCAGAGTCACAGAGGTGATCGTATCACAGATATGGCAGCAAGAACAATCATATAATTTCATCAAGTACAAAGTAGAATCAAATCTAGAATTTAAATAAAATTCAGAAACCACTTACAAAGATCTTGAAGAGAAAAGGAAAAGAAGATCTCAAGGGGCTACAATATCTTCCATTTTCTACCTTTCTGGACTCAGATCTCAAGGGTTTAGGCACCAGAATGGAAATAAAATATATTTTGGGTTTGTCTTTGAAATAAATTCTATGTACAAATTAGTAACTGCAGAATGAAACTCTACTTCCCCAATCATGCAGCTTTCAACATAATGTCATCGGCTTGCTTTTCAACGATGAAGTTCATGAGACTGTCATCTGGCCCTCTTTGAAAGGCACCAGCAAATACTGTCATTCTGCTCCCTTTAAAATCAGGTTTCCAACGGGATACTAGCAAGTAGTCAGTTTTGTTTAAAACCTAACACAAAATTAGTATCTATTATTTCCCACTGAGCAGAACTCTGCAGTATCAGTCACTGACCCCAGAGTCTGCCCCTCAGCCCTCTTTAGTATTAAGCTTCATGTGATGCGTGACACTATTTCTGTCATTTCTTGTAACACATTCACCTCCTTCCCATTTTGATGAGTTTTTACAACTAAAGATCATCTTTGTCCACATTCAGCTGGATCCAGTTTCCAGAGAATTCCATAGGAATCTTCTTGTGAATTGGTCTGCGGGTTCAGACCCATGGTCAAGAATTTCTGACTATTTGGTAACAATATTTTCAAGCACTTTTCCCCAGGACAGCATAACCAGGAAAGAAGCACGTCTTGACTGCAGCTATTCTGAAATGCAGAGACATACACTGGGGGCTTAACAAGTCTCTCCCTGCCCCCATTTCACTGGCTTCTGCTGCAAAGCTTGCAAAGAAAGGAGAGCTGTGAATTAGTGAGGTTTTGGCATTTCGTATTTCTCAGAATACAACAAAAGGAGTTTTAACAGTGTGTCTTCAGAAGGCTGTATGGAGCAAACTGGAGCTAGGATGTAGCTAATTAAGGTGACTTTAAAGATGTAATCCACATCCAATTTAAAGATGTAATACAAAAAGGAATAACAACATTCCACATCACCAGGAGAGAGCTGAGCAGTAAGAAGGAGAGGAGGAGACACCGAAAAAAGCTGACCTAGACAGCTGCAGTTTTCACCTTCAATCGCAGACTGTAGCTCTGTAGGAATGTTTGCTAGCCCTGAAGAAGTGACAAGGTCTGATCGGTTAAAGTCAGAAGTTAGTGGAGATGTACAGAATTGAAGAGCCTACAATTCGGTAAAAAACTGAGTTGTGTTTTGCCTTCCTCAAAAACTTTTTACCAATTGTTTTGTTTTCAGATAGTTACCTTCCTTCACTTTTACAACTTGTATAGTGAATATTCCAAGTCAGCCCTGAAGCCAAAATACACCTTCAGTCTTGCAGTGTCCAGAACAGAATATATTTACCTGGGGTATCCCTAGAGTTACAGGCACTACTATCTAGTCTAAAATTGCTAATGCAGGGGCTGTTCCAGGGGCCTTTTCAGATACACAGTGCCATGTGGGAAACTTCTTGGTCTTGAGGTGGGAAAGCATCTATACACCATAAGAGAATAGAGAATAAAAAATCGTGTTGTTAAAGCAGAACTTCAGGAGGGCACAGGCAACTGATTCCAATAGCCACAAGGCCCATCCACTGGTGTAGGTTGTTAGAAACCAAAGCTTTGCCGAGGCCCACTACGCACATGTTTTTACCTTGTGGGAATAGTAACTCAGTGTAGTAGCCCAGACCATTTTTCTCTAGAGGCAGAAGGTTCTATGTTTTTACTGGGATCTAAGAAAGATGAATTATTTAATGGTAACTGAGTCTCCTGTCTCCAGTCCTGACATCAGGTTCAAATAAATCATTAAATCAACATGCCAGTGTCAAAAATTGCAGAAATGCCTCCAGTTCTCCCATGAGTTGCTGATAAATTGCTATGTTCTTTCCTCAGACCAGTCTTGTTCTGACCTCATGATTTGTTCTCCCATACTTTCTCTCTTATAAACCTTGATGTTGTGGGACACAGAGTCCCTCTGAAAGGCCTCTCCTCTCTTGGCATGCCAAGTCAGGATTCAAATAATCTCTCTTCAAATAACTGTATAAAATTATGTGAGACATTTAGGGTTAGATTTCATTATCCTTCCACAGGATGAGAAGGTCTTTGATCTTTGAATACCCTTAGAAATAAAAGGAACTAATTAAGAAGCGAGCTATTTATCAAGGAAGGAAGAACACAACCTAGACCTTCATCTGGAGGAAAACAGATCTAGAAAAGCCTACACGCTTTCCAGTAAGAGCTGTTAGTGCACTGTTACAAGCAGAGAGCAGACACCTCCTCAGTTCAGGGTAGTCCTTCTGGCTGGCAGGATGCCACCGTGGCCACAGACGGTGGAGAACATTTTACAATTGGTATATTTATTACAGCTCAGCAAGAATGGTCACCAAGCCACGCAGTTCAGCTGGCTGTCATTGTTCACAGTGCAGTGGTATGAGTCATGTCTCCCACTCACCATTTTTATCCCCACTATTACCTTCAAAGCCTGCCTCCAGCTTCCTGCCACTTGCTGCCACTGCACCCTCTATCTCACATAAGGTATGAACTAGAATATCATACATCCGGTCCTCTGGCCAGAACATGACTTGTGTTTCCAGCAGCCAGAGAAAAGACCAGAGGAAATCCATTTCACTAAAGCATCCTTCATGTCAAAATTTCACCTTCGCTTAATCCCCTGTAATCCAGCGGTCTCTAATTGAACAGATACCCTGGCACATCTCATTTGTCATTTATTCTGTACTACATGCAGCAGCTCAGAGTATATCACGGTAACATTAACACTTACACAAGACATCTATTACTGTTTCTTGCAGGGTTTGCTGAGCTACAGGCCACTCTGTTTTGGTGCTTTACCTAGATACCCCCATTCACAGTGCAGCTGAAGGGATCTCATGTTCAACAGAAAAGACGTAATGCAGGGTATGTTGTGTCTCCATGGATGGAAGAGTGATGTGCATCAACATGTGGAATATGTCAACTGAAATGCAAAAGATACATCCTCACACCCTTCTGAATGTGAGCATTTAGAGTGCTTTTTGACTCATTAAACAATAACCAAGCAATTCCCTCCATGTCAGCAGGATTCTCCTGTTGTACACGAGCTCTTAATTGGGCAACCCGGTAATATAGGAGTCATAATTATTGTACATCCTAATTAGCATGTGGAAGCTACAAACACAGAAGGAAACAGCGTGAACCTATAGGACGGGCTGTGTGAAGTGCAACAGTGCTGAGGACATGACATACACGCTGCATAGATTTCAGGGTGAGGTTATGGAGAACCAGGTTTAGTCTGGTCACATGGACTGAGTAGCCACCAACAGCAGAGAGGGTAGATGCTCTCCTCCAGGAACACTTTCTGGTTTAGGTTGGCCTAAAGGGAATCCAGTTCGTGCACTTTGAGAGTGCCTTGCAATGTAAAGGCAATAGTAAGAGGTGGCAGCCCGGAGATTGATTTCAGAAGTATACTTCTCAGCTGAATTCAAACACCAGCGTGGAAGTACCCTAGGTGTGTTTGGCCCTCGGGCAGACCTTCGGTCAGGTTTATCATTTGTACACAAAAAGCACCTAGCCCCTCCTCTCTCAACATGAGAGCATTTAACACTCACGCTTCTATTTTCTGCTTGCAAGATGGCATTTCTTGGCAGAATGCACAGAGGAGGCACCTGTTATTGAATCACTGGAATCATGTCAAGAACTGAGTCAGAGCCTCTGAAGCAATCTAAGGCAAAAGCATTAACTTCAAGTATTAGGTCTGTTTGCTTGAATCCTTACAGAGTGTTTCCTCATCTCCTTACTGCAAAGTCCATGACTTCATTAGCTCTGGTTTCTGTTGATTTTTTTTTTTTCCTTTAAAAAAATAAAATTGGACTTCAAGGTAGCAGGGTAGGGAGAAGGGTTCTGTCATTCTTTGTCTGACATTGGTAAAGAATGGGAACCTGCGTTTTACATGTTCCAAATCACTAGAAGTGATTATACTAATATCAATATCACGTATTTCACACAGATTTTAGTAGTACAGTATCAAATAAACCTGCAATTCATATTGGATGAAACATCAAATATAAGCACACCTATCTACATGCACCAGTAAATGTAGGAAGGGTAGTTTTTAAAGTTATCAAGCCCATGTCTGAGTATATACTAATACAGAATCATTAAAATACTCTTTATAGATGCATATACAAATAGAAAAATACACCTATACACAAAGTTTTAATGTACAGGAGCACAAACACGTGTATATATTGAAAACAGGGAGACACTAAAGCTATAACAAGGAATTTTGATAACTAGGGAACAGTTCAGATTTCTTAATGATCGTATAAAGGTTTATCCTGCTTTCTGATAATTAAACTGAGAGACAAGTGACTTCTGTAAAAGAAACTAAATAAAATGTGTTCTGTTCATTACGAAAAGCAAAAGATACTGAGCAGCTGATTTATCAATTCTGCCAGCACGACACACGAGCAAACTAAAACAGCTCTTTGAAAATGCTGAAGCTCAGTGAAGAGAATACAACTGCATTTTTCTCAGTCGGTTAATGGTCAGCAACTTACCCACACAAGCTGAGTTTTCAGTCTTCAATCTGTATCCATTAGGACAGTTCCAGTGCTGCAGAGCTGAGAGGCTGACAAAACCAATTTTAAAAACCACTGGCAAAAAAGCAACAAGGAAGAGAAACATAATCTTGAGGGGTTTTTTTTGAACTGTCACTCGAGAAAAACTAGCTTGTATTCAGTCATAGCCAGGACAAGATGAGCATGTGCAATCCAAACAGGTTTCCGCAATCTCCCACTTTAAACTCAGACATCTTATCACAATACCAAGTTTTATCTTTGCCTTGCTTTGCTTGTCCCTTTAGCCCTGACTGTGTCTGACTACACCCCTGTAGAAATTCCTGGGAGATTTCTTCCACACACACGTCGGGTTTTTTTTTTTCCCTCTCTCTCTCTCAGTTTTTGTTGTGGGTTGGGGTTTTTTTTTTTCTCTTTTAGAAGCCAAGTATGAAATGCCTGACACTCTCGCCACAAATTTAACACAGCTTAAAAGTAAAGCTTGCAAGGATCACTGTGAATTCCCCGCAGACAAGCAGAGCTGCTGTTTAAGTCTTAAAAGCAGCGAATTTGGAAAGCTTCACCGCAGCCTTCAGCGGGGTACGGGGAGGGAGACGTCCAGGTATCGTCCTTCTCCAAAGAGCAGTTGCTTTTTACACGCAAACTCGGACAGACTCTTCTTTTCTTTTTAAAGCTCTGCTCGCCCCACCTCTTCTCTTTTTAGTACCACTTGAGTGAACCCTGTGTTTGCAAATAGTAATGTGGTCAGTTCCTTACTACAGGGAAGCGAGCCAGAACGCAGATACCCAGCCACCCATAATAAATACAATCTATTTAGAAAAGCAGCCCCTCCTGCTTGAGAAATACCTGTGGCATGCCAGCTAAGTTTTAGATCTCCGTGATTGCGGGCAGGTTTATACCATGCCTGTTCAACCATGGTTAGGTGCAGTCGTTTTAATATCGTCCTGTGTTTTACCACCAGAAACAAAGCGTGTCGTCAAAACATTTCATGCAGAAAGGGAGGGGGGAAAGAAAAAAAAAACGAAATAATCCTTCCGTTTCCTCCGATATATTTCAACTGGAAATACAAACTGGCTTAAGGTCAAGTTCAGATCTAGGGTATGTGTTTGTAATTCTGATTTCCAAGAAGTTGCAGCCAATCTTTCTCAAGTCTGAATTCGGCCCTTCCGTATTTCCAGGAACATACCTGCTGTCAGAGACCAAGGAAACATCTTCTGAGCCTGCAACCCTCACATGTGTTGCAGTCGTTTTTAGGCAGCCATCAGTGATGTAAGAGGCTACTGTTGTGCTGCAGTGCTCTTTTACACCTATTTTGCTGAGTTATATTAACTAGAGAAATTCCCAGGGGATCAAGCTGATAAACCCTCCTACAATTGAAAATAAAAAATCTCCTTTTTCACCGGCCTTTGGCCCAGACCTGCAAAGCTCTAAAGGACAAGCAGAAGCGATATGCAGAATTTTGAAAGTGCTGAGATTTAAGCAGGTGTTTGAATGGTTGACTGCACCAGGTTTTGTTGAGCTAACTACTGTGAGGCATTCTGGTTCTACCACTTTTTTTATTTCCTTCATTCCCCCCTGCCTATTTTTTTCTTCTTTTTCTATATTTTCTTTTTCTTTTTAACTTTTTTTATTATTATTATTTTTGCAGTGTTGTGCTAGAATAAATACCAATACAACAGCTGGATACAGCAGCAGCAGCCAGTAACCTACAGCTCTATGAGTTCCGTCTGGGAATTCCACACCACCCCTCATATTTGTCTGAATTGATAAGAGTCCAGACTTGCACCATCAGAAAATAAGAAGCATGAAACTCGACTACAAATTGGGCCACTCAGCGTTAAAAGCAACTGTTTCTTGATGTTTCTGCCTGTGTGTACACACCTTCTGCTCACTCGATCTTCGCTGCTACAGCTACTGCAACTAATTAAATCCCAACTGACAAATGGCAGCCACATTTCCATACACCCTGTTCAGAACTGAGTCTCTATTCTGTATGCTATAAAATACAATAACAGCAATGTAAATTATGCAGGGCCAGACTCATGCCAAACAGCATTTGCTTCTGCAAATAGTCCCCTGGAATACGAAAGGGCAACCAATGTGAAAGCACAGTATAATGCCATCCCAGCTAGGATTACAGGATCCTGCTCGGGAACTGTGGTACGTTCCACATGAGCCTCTTTGACTAATTCTGCAGCAGGCAGTTCCTCCTCACACAATTTTCTTCGGTGTTCAAGCTGGGGGCACGCAACCTGCCCAGCTCAAAAGGAATGTGTCACTTCTTTGTGAGCAACCACCAGCAGAGTGTTTGCTAGAGTGAAGGGTGGCCATCCCAGCACAGCCCTGACCTCTTCCAGGGCAGACTCAGACTCACTGAAGGAGACAAATTAAGCAAGTTTTCCCTTTCCTATTAAAGCTCAGAAGCAATTTCTGTCTTACATTCTTGTAGTCTGTCATTTACACACACTGTCTTTTCTGAACATCTCCCCCAATCTTCCCCCACACACACCCTGCTCCATTTCCTCCTGTTGCCTTTACCCAAAACGCAGCCAAGGGCACAGCCCAGAATTTCTCCTAATTTAAAATGAAGACAGAACCATCTGACATGCCAATACCACAATGATCTTTTTCTGAAGGAGATCCCTTCACTGCAGTCAGGTAAAGAGTGGTTAATAAAGTAATAAAATTTACCATTTTAGAAATATAGGAATGGTTTAAATATAGAAAGAAAAAAAATGTTAATAGTGGGATTATTATTTTTTTTTTCCCCTCAAAACCCAAAACTAGCTCAGAGCAGAACTAACCTTCTGACCCACAATATGCTACAATATGATCTAGGCCTAAGGATGTAAATAAGTTACTTGAAAATGGATAGAGACAATAATCTCCCCTTAGACCAAATCAGAAAGTTCTCAAATATGAAACACATCAGGCTGTACCACACCTGAACTTTTCAAACATACCAGGAGCCAAGTGATTCAACATACCACACACAATTCATTCCTTCACACCTAAAGTCATTCAGCATGTAAGAAGTTGTTAAAACATTTTTTTCTACAAAGCAAACTATGGCCCTCACCTACAGGTATTAAGGACAGTAATTTACTTTAGCCTAGCACTCATATGACAAATTCAACTGAAGTAGCAGAGTAGTCTTTATTTGTAGGGCTCACCACAGAACCAGGCCAAAGGATCTTAGAATTCTCTGTTTCAGAACCATCTTAGTTTAACTTGACCTGTTGACTCAAGAGATTGAGGAATTAGCAATAAATATTTTATTTCTTTCTTTTGGACTTCTCATTATCCCAGATACCTTTGGAAAGCTTTCTTTGCCAAATTTGGTAAATACCAGCTTGGGTAGCCTTCTAGGTCTTCTCTCCTACCTTGCCAAGGAGCTGCTGTTACCTACTTCAACGACAGTATGTTCTGGCTGTTTCTAAACTGTGAAGGAAATAGAGTCCTCCATCAGTTTTCCAGGGCTTTCAATATGTATGCTGGATTAATTAGCACATTGTTTAAATCACATATTGTTTTTTATTCTTGCCTGCTACATTACCCTAGCTTGTCAGCACTTCGACTTCTTTTCCCATCAGTCTTGGAAAGTTTTCTTCTGGCCTTAGGCATATTCTAATCTGGTAAAAAATTATGTTTTATACTCATCACAATTCTAATTACTGCCAACACAGGTCAATAATTAAATGCAAGAGTTCACTGAAATAGCGTAGGAAATGTGCAGCAGCTGCCTCTAGTACAGACAGCACTGAGGAACACTCGGATCCCACAGAACGGCTTCCAGATCCTCCCCTGCAGCCCCAAGAAACCTGCCAGCCCCTGGGTCAAGATGTACCTTTTCTGACAGAATGACACATATTGCCACCAGAGGAGTAGCTAATTGGCTTAAGCAACTTTTATGATGATACTGGGGATTTCTGGTAGCTTGCAAGAAAAATACACAGCGTGTTTTTAAGCCATGGCTTACACCTACTTACTGGTGCCTGATCTCAGGCTCAGGGTGGGGATAGCTGACTCTGATCACTGTATTTCCTCTGATGTGACAGTTCCTCTGTGCAATTCAGGACCGCTAGCGTCGCTTCAGCAGGTTGAGCCTGCATCATGTGCAGTTCTGACAAAAGGGACATTATGTGACATTAAATTGCCTGGCAGGCAGAGCAGAAGGAGGCACAGCGTGACGAAGCGATGTATTTCAGTGATCTCTACAAGTATGGCATTACTTCATTATAAGGGTCAAAAAAAAAATAATTCATCTCCCCATGGTTTCG
Organism: Actenoides lindsayi; assembly: GCA_025331215.1. Taxonomy (NCBI): domain Eukaryota; kingdom Metazoa; phylum Chordata; class Aves; order Coraciiformes; family Alcedinidae; genus Actenoides; species Actenoides lindsayi. Next base: position 171,083 of record WTSP01010021.1, read on the forward strand.
TTCTGTGTTTCTGTCCCAGGGGTGGCTTTGCTTCACCCACAGCAGAATGATTTCTAGGGCATAGATTAGAACAGCCACTCTCACAGATCTCTCAGAACAACGGCACTGGCTGAAATCTGATTTCACCGATTTTCAGAGCAGCAGAGTACTCACCCTTTTCTAGTGATAACAGTAAAAGATTGGGTTTTATATATCAGTCTGTAGGTTCTCCTTTGGAATCTATCTATCACAGGTATTGCTACTTTTTTTACTCTTTTTATCCCATGAGTTCTGAGCTTGGAAGATGAATAATTAAAATAACTTTTCCAGATGACTTTTGTCTTCGCATTGCAGACCTTTCCTGATGGTTCATTCTTCTGCTGACCATGATGGACCTTAGAAAATAAACACCTGGAATATTTTATGTTTCAGTCTTACAGCTGCCTCGTTGGCTACGTGGAACAGAATCACTGCATTTTCCAAACCAATTCACTTTGTCAGATGAACCCCATTTCATCTGCTGCATCTGTTACACCAGTTTGGGGTACCTACACAAACACCTGCATAAGCTTACAACTTTGTATCACATCTCAAAGGCAGAATCAAACAAGGTGGACAATAAATAGGAGTAGAAGTAGAAACAGGCATTGTTACAGTCAGCTTTCCACAGCAACAGCACCCGAGACGAACTCAGAAGACTGGAATGAGCAGAGATGTTGTCAGTGCCTGGTACTGAGCTGTGAGCAGACTGAAGGATGCTCCCGGTTGCTGCCAGACTCAGACACTCTGAAGGAGGTGATGACTTCCTGAGCACGCTGCAAGTCACATTCTCTTTGTGGAAATGTAACATTTTCCTGTGACATGGTCAGGTAGCTGGTGCCAGAGGGATTTGTCAGTGAGTTGATGGGCAAGCAAGAGCAGATGTAATAAAACATATTGCTAACTGCTGGGAACGTTCATTTCCCTCCAATTTGTAGAAGAGAATCAAGAGATGTCCAGAAGCAAATATGTCCTAATTAATAAATATTTGAGCATTGAGAATCTCCTGAAGAACTTGCCCAGAGCTTGCTGAAAATAAGCTTGCACTGGAAACACAAGGGGTTTTTTTCCATTTACTGCATGAGGTGGTTTTACAGGCACAGTAGAGATCTAAAGCAAACCAATATGTGGTTGTCAGACCCTACCCACAGTGGCCATAAGAGTCCTGTGTCTGGATTTCTTATACCATATCAGGAAGTAACTGGTACAGAAAGTGGCAAGGGATCAGCAAGGGGCTCTGCCGTGGAGGAGGCGGCTTGACCCAACACCACCTCGGAGAGAGCCTCACAGCTGCAGGCAGTGCAATGCCAGAGCCTGTCACAGACCCAAATGCCTCTGGGAGCATGATATCCCAGAACTTGGCATCCAAATCCTGCAGCTACCAAACACACCCTGCTTGAGGCCACAGCTGTCAATTCTCCATCCAGACAGAGACAAGGAGAGAGGAGCAGTGGGTAGAAAGGCAGGCATATTAAGTACAATAGCCTATATTATGTTTAACTTTTAGATAATGGTTCTACACACTCCAAAGCTTCAGACAGATCCGGTATCACTGGTGTCAGTCCACCTACAGCCCTGTCACAACCCTCCTGCATGCTCTTGGCAGATCTCTGAGCTTCTCTATTCACCTTTTTGTGATAAAAAGGACTAATACTTCCCTTTTGCATGAAGGAGGGTTACTTAGTTTAATAGCTATTACAAAGCGTGCTGGGATCCTTGTATTTAAGGAAGTATTCAAAATTGCAAAGTAATTGTTATTACTGCTAAGATCACGAACAGAGAACAAGTTAGGCCACAAAATAGAAGGAGTAAGAGAAAATTAGTTTGGGTTTGTACATTAGTTGCATCAGAAATACGAAACAATCTTGTAGCCAAGTGGTGTTGCAAAGCAGTGAAAAGTTTCAAGTGTCATTTGTTACGCTCAGAATGCAACACATTTACTTCTATACACAAAAGCACAGTAAAAATACACTCCTACAGAGGAGATATGTTAATGTTTACACCCCATTTCTACCCAAAATGGTTACACTGCGTTGTATAAACTTTTCTTTCTCAACATACAAAGTTTATTATAATAAAATTCCTATTAGTGCTGTGAGATGAAATACACAGAAGCCTTCGGTGACTTTACTAAAGCTTACACACACCATCAGTAGGACTACACCAGGTAGCTTAAAGTGATTAGAGGGCATTTCTGAGACTCATTGCTTTAGAGACTCTATTAAAAAAAAAAGAAAAAAAAAAGGCTTCACACTCTTAAGTCACTTCACAAGTTACCAAACTAAAACCACAATAACAGTGAACACAGTAGCTAATCCAAAATCACTGTTTATAAGACACACCCCAACCTATTATAGCATCTTTAATAAAAACCAGAGTACTTCAGGGCCATTCTGTATAATATTACAATCCTATTGCTGTCAAGATCAACTGGGCATGAGGACAAAATTATAAAAGGGAGTACCCACCCAAATCCCTCTGAGCAATGCCCCTGGGAGAGGGTTTGGGGTAACCCTTGGGCAGTGCTTTGAAAATTAGCCATAGGTGCCCAGTTTTCCAAAATGAAACAAGACTCTGGTAAGGGGAGAGGGGCACGGGAAATCTATTCTGAGAGTTTGCATGTGTTTTCCAATGCTAAAGAAACCTCTTCATTTGCACGTTTGCCTTTGTCTGCCTTATTTAGAACTGGGCTGACAGGCAAGGCAGAACATGTCATAAGAAAAAATCCTAAATACCTAAAATAAAATACCTAAATACCTCATATCAAACAGCAAAATTCTAGTATCATCTATACATCCCTAGAGAGACTTATAGAAGGACCTACCTTATGTATGTTGGCATAGAAGGCAAACATCCTCATTCCTGGACACATTCTCAATGCTCAGAGCTGCACATTGCTGCAAAACATGTGGACCAAGGGCAGGGACTCTCCTCGAATGTAGTAAGATCACAGGCTCATCTTCACGTTCCAAGAAGAAATACCCAGAGTGACAGCTCTTGGCTTCCAGACACGAAGGAGAAACCAATCCTGAGCTCACTAAAGTCAGTATCAAACTTCATTGACTGTATTAAAAACACTGGACTAACCCTGTCTTATAGAAGGGACAGATTCTTGTCTTAACCATCAACACAGTTCTTTTTTTTTCCTCCCACAGAAATTAAAAGAGATTAGGTCCATGGATAAGAAAGTATCTGTATCATATGCTCTCCATGCTACTACTACATTATTTTTTTTAGCCTGCATAATTTACCTTATGCCTGATACTCAGAAATAAGAGAAATATTGAAAAATATTTCTAGTATTTTAGAAAATATTAGCAAATGTAAAGGCAAAGTGAGAGGACAATCTCACTTCTCAATTCAGGATATGATTTTCAAGCTATGCACTTTCACACCCATCCCAAACACAAGCTGCTGTTGTGTGAGCATATAAAGTGGACATTTCTTTCCTCAATCTTAAGACTAAAAGAGGTTCCAACAGCAAACATTAACTAGCAATTGTCATCAACATTCCCATTCCCCTTTTCTTCACTTAAGAAGCTGTTCAAACACAGGTCCCTGATGGCTGCTGAGGACAACTCAAAAAACATAAGTCATTTTTGTTTGTTTGTGGCCATCAGTGGTCACTTACACACCCCAGGTTCATACAGTGATGGAAGGAGGCCATTCAGTTGCATCTTCACAGGCTCCTTTACCATGCTAAAAATCTCAGTCACCTGCAGTTTCCTTAGCAGACAGTCAGTCATCCTCAGAGTCTTTCCTGGTCTAATATTTTTTTGAGATAGGTTTGACCCAAGTTAGTAAGGGGCACTTTGACTATTACAATTTTACCAATGCCAGCAGTGGCTTACCAGCAATATCTGTCACATTGCTGGAACTATCACGATATGGAAGCATCTTCTGAATCTCTCCCACGGCCCAGCCTCTCGCCAGACTCTCTCGCTATTCATGCACACTCATTCTTGACATCTGAAAGCTGCCTGAAACCATGTGTGACAGGATTCATCTCACTGTAACTGGAGTACCACTCCACTAAGTCTTGAGCTACTGGCATTTGATGAAATGGCTGTGGGCTTAGAAACATCGTCAAATGCCAGTTCTCAGGATGCGGTCGATAAATTATTTAGAGCATCTTTTCAGAACCCATTCCTCCGTTTTATCCTCAGCCTACGCAAGGTCAGCATCACGTCGTTCATAAAGAGCGTGGCCTTTTGTGGAATTTACTCCAAATATTCATCAGAGGAAGAAACCACATCATTTCAGATATATTTTTAGGTGGTGACATTTGACTTGAACTTCCTCCAGGCCTGTCCCCCCTGCCCTTTTGATGAGTCACAAGTTATTTGTACTGTAATGAGCTTCCTATAGTTTAAGTTTTGTCAATTCTGCCCAGAACTTCCTACACTGTGATGGATCTGACAGATATGCAAGGATGAGTTTTGACCATAACGGAACCTATAAAAGTACATCATCTTCATAGTTTCTCATTTCTGAACTTCACTCCAGCTATTTTTCTAGCTGGCAGTTGGAATTAAATACCATCCTAATTTTTCCTACTTAACATGAGGCCTGTCTCATTTTTGCAGTTGTTAGACTCCTTTCATGGCAAAGGTGTCAAGCACGTGGCTCCTTGCCTAGGTAGTCTCATCAGGCTCAGAAAGCCAATCTTCTTCTTTCCTTCATCCTAATTCTAGGTTTACCCCTTTCACAAGTCTTGCTACAAAACAGTTACCTCTGCTCCTGAGTTTTAATATTAAATATAATGAACAAATCACATACAAGAATACGGTCTTTTGTCCCCCATATAAGATTTGTCTTTACTGAAGATCTTTCCTGGATCCACTGGTTGAAACTGGAGATTTCTCACTACTCCTCCTGCTTGCAGTTCTTGCCCATGATAAGCCAAAAGTTTGGTGAAGGAGGTCTTTCCACTCAGGGAACTGAGTGCTGTTCAGCAGGGTGTTTTTATTCTTTACTTAATCTTACCTCTGTGTTTCCTGTAGGAATTTCTTCTTTGCTACTCATGCATTCCCCTTCATCACAACCTTTTTGCTTGTTCAGAATCTGTTTGATCAGATTGCCAATTTAATACTCTCTTCCAAGGCAGACTTGTACATAAATAGTTACATTAAAAATTCTTGTTTCATGTCCCAGCCACTAAACTATTACTTAAGTGTTCTGCTTGTACTGAGCACTTTTCCAAATGTCTATCTGATGATTCTAGGCCTTTTCAGTCATATATATATATATATATATATATATATATATATATATATAAACAAC
>WTSP01010022.1:0-22203 GCA_025331215.1 Actenoides lindsayi
GGAGAGGAGCTGCCCAGGGCGACGGCCAGAGCAGGTCGGGGGGGGGGTGGGGGGAGGTGGGCAGCGCGGCAGGCACCAGAGCAGGGTCTGCCAGCCCCACTGCCAGTCACACGCCGCCCTCGTCCCAGCGCAGCCGAGGCCGCCCCTTGTCATGGCCCTGCCACCCACACGAAGCCCCCGAGGCCACCCCAGCCAGGCCACGGGTGCAGCCGAGGCCCTGCTGCCTGCACGGAGCCCCCGAGGATACCCTGGCGAGAGCGAGACCCCTGTCCCTGGGCAACGCTGCCTGGGCTGCCCCCCATGGAAGCTGGGATGGGCAAGGGGGAGGATATGGGGTCTTAGGACCTGCAAAGGTGTTTTTAGCAGAAGAGAAAGTAAAAGCATAAGTGTACTTGAACTGGCTTTCAGCTCTTCTTCACAAGGTTAGCCTAGAATCTGGCTGTCTCTTTAAGGATGTGCAGCTCCAGGGAGCCTTCCCTTGCAGAAAAAAACACTCATTCCATGTTCCTGATGGGGAAAAGTATAAGCTGTGGTGGACAAAAAAGATCCCACAGGAACAAAACTAATATGGTGGATAGCATAAATTCATGTTTGATACAGAAGTAAGAGCTGGAGTGTGCTGGAAGAGGCCTTTGCTCTCTTCCAGGTCACTTAATTGTTGTATTTGGCACAATTAATTACTTTCTGATTTTTTTTTCCCCCTCCTTGTATTTTAGACTATTAAGCATTCATGATGTGGTTTAAGCAGTTCAACAAAGCAGGTTCAAGTCTTGCCAGCTAGCTGAGTCTTTCAAGATGCACAGAATGTATACCCTTGGCTAATTTATAAACTGTTAATTTTGGCATAGTTGTTACTTAACTTGATCTTGTAGAAGCTTCATTTTAAAAAGCATTGCTGTTCCTTAATGGAAAAGACTTAAGAATTTTTGAGGAGCTTTCTAAGAGTTCTTGGGATAATTAAAACAATTCTGTCAAAAGATTTACCAGACACCTCTGGACATAGAACTAAACAGTAACTCCTGGTCCTGGAAAAAGATGGAGCCTTAATGGTAGATCACTTGTTTTTAGGGTAAGCAGGTACACCCTGCCTGATTATCCTTGGTTAACACTCCTTCCTTCAATGAGAAGCAGCCGCTCCATCCAAACCAGAACATGACTATTGAAAGACTTCAATGAAAAGCAAATCTTGTTTCAAGATTAGGAATTTAAAACAAAGTAGCAAGAGATAATCAAGCACTTAAGATGATGAAGCCATAAGAGAAAGCATTTTAGCACTGTATTGAATTTTTGCTTTCCTCATCACAATTTCTTGGTAGCATTTGGGCCACAGGCCACCTCCCAGAGATACACCATGGAAAGCTTCACAATTCAATGAATTTAAGCAAGTTGCAAATTACTCACAAATAAGGCAAAGCATTCAAGCTAGAAAGCTCATACTCTTCAGGTTGTGCTACTGTTCATAGGGAAAAAATAATTTGAAATAGCTGCATATTTAAATATAGATACATTTCATGGAATGTTTGCCATATACATATCAAATACAAGATGTTTCAGTCTTGATGCATCTTAGAAATAACTTGTACTAGTCTTGGGGGAAAAAATAAACAACAAACAGGTGTTTGCTGAAAGGAATGAATGCCAAAATTTGAGAGACAGCAGAGTCTGCAAAAGCTGTTTCCCAAACCACACCTTTTGGTTTTCCCCCACACTTCAAGTATACTACTAATGCTAGAAAACAAAAATGGCTCAGAAATTCAGCCCAGAGTGATGTGCTTAAATATTTCCATTAGTAACTTAAAGATGGGGGGGGGGGGGAAGCATCTCATCATTCAAAATGTTCAAAACTAATGTTGAGATTATATTATACTACCAGATGTCTGTCTTTTTGTGGGGACCTCGGTCAAAGGAGTTGTTTTGGTTGCTTCCCGTATCTGTAGAAGACTCCTAAAGTGAAGAGGTGTTTCAGGAAGACATTTTTGCACAGCTGTGAATGCATAGACTGATAATTCTGAAAGAAACGCTGCTGAGCAAAGCTTCTGCTTTTCCTTTAGCCCTCTTCTCTTCCCTTCTTCTTCCAGAAGCATGAAACTGGCCTAAGTCTTGTCTACACATAATGGTGTACTCAATTGTCTTCTATGTAGCAAACAATCTTCCAAGTGCCCATTACAAATTATCATATAGTTGGTGAATTATTCCAGTATTTGCACTCCAGTTAGAATGAACAATAGTTTTGGTTTTCAATTTACATTGTTTGTGGCATCACATCTGTTTTCTGAACTATTTTGGCAGGCACCCAGCTGCCTTCCCATTCTGCACACTCCCTGACTAGTTGATCTATTTGTTCATGTACCCTCTGCCCTGTTAAATTCTGGTACACAGCCAGGTTCTGCCTATTTACATTTGCAATGCCTGAGAGTCAGCATAACTAGCATTTTGCTCTAGTCTTGTATCTTGTCTTCTCATCAGGCTTTCAGCTGAAGCCTGGCTTAAATCCTAATTCTTGGAGAGATGAAGGTGTGGGAAGCCTTAGGGCACAGATTTTCAACTTCCTGCAATGCACTAAGACTTCTAAGGGTCTGATCTATTTGGATCACAGTCAGCACGCCACACTGGTGGCTTTGTATTAGGAAAAAAGCTATGAAGAAGGCAGCCTGCAAGGAAGAGGACAGAGCTGCAACTGAGGGGCATCAGCAAGCTTTAAGAATGGACCAAGAGGAACCACATAAATTTCAATAGCAAAAGTGAAATCCTGCACCTGGGTCAGAGTAACTGTGTGTATCAGAGCAGGCTGGAGACAAGCGTGGCCAAAAGTCAGATTTCAAGAAGAGAGCCTGGGGGTCCTGAGGGGCAACAAGGTGAATATAATTACTCCAACAGCAGCCAGCATCATACTGGTCTGTATTAGCAAAAGCATAGCCAGTAGGTCATGGGAAATGATTTTTTCCCCACTCTATTCCACATTTACAAGCCCACAAAACCTGAATGCTGTGCCCAACTTTGAGCTCCACGCTGTAAGAAAAACCTGTGAGTTCAGTGGAGGGCCACCATACAGGGCACAAGCACATGCAGGTTGATACAAGGGCATGCAAAGCAAGGAGGCTGGGTTTGTGATACAGAGAAGAAAAGGCCACAGGGAGAGCCAGTTGCCACTTCTTAAGCTATCTAATGGGTACAGGGAAATGCAGAGCCAAACCCTTCTTTGTGGTGCACAGGGCCAAGGATGAGAAGCAAGCAGCACAAATTGCAGGAAAAACAGTTCAGACAGGGTAAAGAAGAAAAGAAATCTAATGGTTAAGCACACAGTTTTGTCATGATTGACAAGGATGGAGATTCTGCACTTGACTAGACAAGGCTCTCAGCATCCTGGCCCACTATTGAAGTTTCCCCTTCTTTGAGCAGGAGGTTGGATTAGAGACCTCCCGTTTCTTTCCAGCCTAAATTATTCCCCAATTCTAAGAAAGCACGGAACCCCCATCAAAGCTTGAACCACCTGTCCATATGGCAGTAAGATAAACAGACTCAGATACCCGACACCAGCAAGCTCTAGGTTATTTTGGGCACAGCTGATGCACAAGAAAATATCACCATCTGCATAAAACACCTCTTTGTAGGGATGTAACTGACAGCCACAAGCTCTTCAATACAAAAATGTCTGAGTTTCCATAGAAACTAACTTGGATAATCCTTCCTGTATCCAGCCATTTCTATACAGTAGAGAATCAAGGCTGTGAGCACAACTACACCAAAAAAACCCAAACCAAACCCAGATTCACCCCCCCCCCACCCACTAGTAAGCATCACTGTATGACACAGATGCTCATCATAGGAGTTTTGAATACTTGTCTAGGTGTATATCATACCATGCAATACCAGTAACAGCAGCAGGATGTGTCCAGGACATATGCCCTGACCCAGCTGCTGGGAGGTGCTCCCAGGTACAACACAGACACAGTCTTGGCAAAGCAGGACTCTGTTCTCCATCTCAGGAAGCATATGCTCTTAAGTTGTATGAACTCCCACTCCCAGGAATGTTCCTTACTGGAGCAGTACACACAACACCTTGGTGTAAGAATTGCTCTGCACCTAAAAATTCAGGTAGTACAGACACTGCATTCTCTTCTACTACATTATTTTACCATGCCTTTTTTTAAATCCTTTACCTTTCCTAAATGGAATCCAGGCACAGAATATAGACAATTTCTTTCTATTGAAAAAGGCCAGTCATGTCTTTCTAGGTACCTCTGAGGGGTTTTCCATTCATAGGGGATTTTTTTTTTTTGGGTGGATTTCTTTTAACTCCTTGAATCGCCCAAACAGTGCTTGTCTTTCTACACTACTATTGTCCATAGAAATGCACAGAAAACTACTGACCTCATATGACTCCTTCCTCCTTATGTACTTCACACTCAATTGTCATACCCTAAAATTAATTACTGCATTAACCCATATCCTCTAAAAGACAAATGCAACATAGCTGCAGTCTTAAATACCTTGTGCAGCCAGCTATGAAAATCTCCACAGTTTCAAGCTCATTAGAACAAGGACTTGCCTTCCCTTGTTTCTGGAGAAATCATCCCACAGCAGATAAGACAATACTTTTTCTCTTTGCTACTGTTAAAGAAGCACAGCAAACAGAACGAGTTCCCCATCTCTTCCACCTCAGGGTCAGTCCTGCAATGCTCAGCCACTGAATCCTGCTGTTAACAGCAGACCAGCACTGAGAAACTTGTGTAAGAGGAAGAAGGGGGGGGGAAATAAAGGTATTACTCAGATTTCTAGGAGCTTGTCTCAGTGATAGAACAAGTTTCTCAATAACAGAAAGGCCTCAAGAACATCCTCCAGGCCCCATTCTGGTAGACATGCTCAGGATAGAGGGAACTTGGCTGGACAGTTTGCAGCACTGTGGATTTGCAACTAGCTACCAAGGGCCTGCCTACAGCTGCTTCACTTACAGGGACAGACAGGCCAGCCTGGGAAAAGAGGGTCTCAAGCCCTGAATGCCAGCAAAGTTCATGAGTTGTCAGGAAAAAAAACAAAACAGTAAATAGAAGGTTCTGTGCATCATGTAAGAAACTGAACAAACCTCTTGTCTCTCCATTCAGACTTGTACAGCTTGTACTACACGTAGCTTTTTTTTTTTAAAAGGACAATAAAGATTAAGTAAAATACAAGTTTGAGGAGATGGGGCTAAATTATTTTCAGATAAAAATATACAGAGGTTAGTCAGTAAAGTTTCTTTCTATTGTTAACATTGATGGACATTTAAAAGGCATAATAATCATGAAATTCATTATCAGTCCTTCCCCCCAAGCTGGTACAACACACATAAAACAGCACACTTCCACTCTTTGGGGTACCAAATTTTTAGACAATAACACAGGCACAAAGCACACAGGAGAAAGGTCATAACTATCACACAGCCTGAGAAGCAAGGTGCTGTGCTAACACCAGCACCCTTCCCCAGCACACATGTAGTTAGCATTTAGAACAATATTCAGGGTAATACACAAAAAATATCAGCTCACCAAGCATGCTGCATTTAATCCAGAAATCTTGAACACCAAAACCACCCCACCTTGCTTTCAAAGAAGCCCACAGCTCCACTAACCCTGCTTCAAGAACCACTCTTTATAACTTCCTACCCACCCAACCCAGCTGCTCCTTGAACAGCTATTACAAAGCTGAGGGCACTTAGTAGTCAGCTAAATGACTCTTCCTGGCCATCCCCCACAAGCCTGACTTATCTTAAAGTCTTGTCTATAAGCTCTGGAGACTACCTAGGTATGAGTTAAGAGGCTTTCCTTGGCTTTTGGCTCAAAGAAGTGGACTTAATCACCTCTGTCAGCCAGACATCAGGGATTAATACCATAAATGCTCACCTTTAATTTTATAAGTAGGCAACAATTCATAAAAATCTAGAGCAGTGTGTTACCAGTGGTCTAAACTATGACAATAGGCATTCATACTTATTTATGAGCCTTGAAGCCTGATTTAGGAGAGTAGGCAGATGCACATGACAGAAGATAGGTTCTCTGAGTAACCACAGTGTAATTAAGAAAATTCATGTATCTCTCTACAAAAGGAGCTTATGAGTGCCAGCAAGTTTTACACTACAGGCACTCTACCTGCTCAGTAGTATTCCATTCTTTTTCCACAGCAGTATCATTACTCAACATACACACCCCAAACTGGTTAGCAGCAAATAACTGGATGGCAAAATACTCACAGGTAGCTACAGAGAGTGGTGAATTTCCAGATCAGAGTGCCTCTGTGATCTAAATGCACAAGGCAGCTCTTGAATGGATGTCTGTATGAGTGACCATGCTGAAGACAGTCCAGCTCACCAGTGACAGCCAAAATGTAATCCTGGGGCAGAAGCTGAGAACAAGAAGTAGGGACTGACAAAATTCAGAAAGTAGAGCATAGCAAAATACCTCTTGGCTCAATGTTTGACTAGCCAAAAGTCAGCTGTGGAGGGTGGTTCAGCTGCACGCCCAGCATCGATGTTTGACCACACTGGGTTTAGTGGGTCTGCTAGAAGGGCTGCTTTGTTCAGCTATTGCTGACAGTTGTAGGATAATTCAAGTCCATATCTCATAGAACTAACAGTAAGAAGAACTCCCTGCAGATCTCCAAGACAGCTCCATTTGTCACTGAAAGCTCTGCATATACTAATGCTCATATTGGCTTCAAAATCCCCAAAGTATTTATGTTACCTTTTTTTTTTTTTTCTATTTCTGAATAGTAACTGTGTAGAGTTACATTAATTAAAGGTAGACTTAAAGAATTGGCATGGTTATACAGGTTTCCCACTCAACCCTGCACGTATCTCTAGCCCTCTCTGCAAACCACTTCTCCTACAATACATTTCTTTGCTAACACTTGTTAACAGGGGTTCAATGGCCTCTGCAGTTTTAATATATCTCACTTATTTCTCCCCAGCCTCCCTTCCACCAATGGCTGCACTATATGATACACTGTAAGATTGTATCAGAGGTCATGCTGGTTCCCCTACCCAACAAAAGGCTTTGAATTCAGAGAACAGTTCATTACATTTGCTTCTGCTTTTGATGCCATGATTTTCCTCTCAGAGACTTCTTTTGATACAGCTCTCTAAGTAGCTGAGAAGATGCAACCTATTTTTCAGCATTAACCACATGAACTCTGGAGTGCTGACCACATTAAACCACATTAGCAGAATTACTATGGTTTATCTGAATCTGTTCCTCACTTGGACCATATCTCACCCTACTTTGTTTTTCCTGCACTTATTTATTCCCTTCTAGTAAAATGGGAAATTTCTGATCAACATCTAGTAACACTCAGTCCTTCACTTGCCTTTCTTACTGTATTATTTCCCTTGCCTCAATCCATCACTTCTAGTATTCCCCAGGAGCAAATCAAAGATACAGTAATGTTTTGTCTGCTTCAAAAGCAGTTCATCTTATTTCTAGGAAAAGCATCTACCTGTCATGAAAAATAATCCATTACTCATCTCTTCAGCTTGTGATGTGTAATTTCCTCCATATAATCAACCTGAAGGCTGCCTCATCAGAGCTCCTCTTCTGAGCTGGTTGTCTGAGTTTTGCTGGCAAAAAGCAGACAACCGTTCATATGCATTTTCAGTTTGGGGTTTTTTTTTCATTCCATTCACCATGCAATGCCATCTAGCTTCCTTTTGGTTTGGACAGTGTAGGGTGACTTCCCTCAGGCAGAACAATAAACATTTTCATATTTCTTGGTGTCATCCATACAGCTCCTTCCTCACTGACCATACAGAGAATGCCTTGCAGTACTTTGGGAGATTTCCAGTGCTGCATTCACTGTCTATGGCTGGCACAATTAAACAATGGTTCCATTTCTTCATTGTTTGCTTGGATTTGCTGGGTTTGTTCTGCTTTTGCTTCTCTTGACTGCTGATAACCCCTTGTGACTATCCCTTGTGCCACTAAGCTATTTCCCAGGCTGCTGGAGCAGAGGCTATTGTCACCATGTCTTAAGCAGCCATATCAGCTATGTGTTTTCCTTTTGCTAACGTGTTGGGGTTTTTTTGTGCTCTGACAACTGGATAGAGTCTATGAGCTCGAACTGCTACAGCTTCTGACATTCTTCAAAGACAATGGAAAGGGTAAATTACAGGATGGTAGAAGAGGACTCAGGAGATTTTGAGAGGTTAACCATAGGCATGACCCACAGACACATCCAGCCAGCTCTCTACAGGTGTTTCCCCATGTGCCACAGGGGACCTTCCTGCAGTGTCAGTGGCAGCCCCATACAAAGGTACAGGATAGCCCTCTACACTGCCTTCTCTGGAGGAAATTCCCTCTCTCTGCAGGGAATCACCGTGAAGTGGAAAGCAGTTGTACATGCTAGCTTAAAGTTGTCACAATAAAGAAACTCATTTGGAAGCCTACAGTTTCATACAGCTTTACAGAATGGCAGTTGGAAATGTGCTCAGCTAAGGAAAATGAAAACACAAAGAGAAGGAGAGAGGATGGCTTTCAGATTCTGTGGTAAAATACCAGGAGAAAGATGGGAAGTGCAGTTTAAATTGCAGCAAAGTTATCTGACGATATTAGGCAATTTGGCAAAAATTATGTCTGTTCTTTTTTTCTAAATGATGCAGAAATGTAAAAGAAACAAGTGCTTCTGGTAACGGGTTGGGAAGTGAAACTTGCTAAGAAAGAAACCTGTCCCCACATGCTACATAACTCTGACTCTTGGACTGAAAACCCAGGAGTCAGAATCCTTGTTTGAAAACACATGCTCTACCACTTTGGTGTGCTGATGTACACCTGTCTAATTCCAGTATCGTCACTCAGAATAATTTCTTCAGGGTTGAAATGTCTCTCAATTGACTGAAGAGTTGGTTTGATTTATTTTCTGTGACAGGCGGGGGTCAGAGGACCATTCGTAAAGCAAAAGGCACAAACCTTTGCTGATTCTGTTGTCTCAGAAGATTTCATTCTGCTCCAGCTGGTGGCTGAGCATTTCTGCCTGGGATGGCGGAGGATCAGGAGCTGTCCCAGCCACCCAAAGCTCAACTCGAGCCCTCCGTTCAGCAGCGCACCAGCAACACATACCGCAGTGCAGAGCACTCTCAGGCCTTGCTCAGTGGCTTGGTATCTCTCCGAGACAGCAGCATCCTCTTCGATGTAGTTCTAGTAGTGGAAGAGAAACCCATTGAGGCTCATCGCATACTTCTAGCTGCATCCTGTGACTATTTCAGGTACACTTCAGTATGGCAGTAACGAGCATGTGTCTGAATGTTACGCAAACCTGCAACATCCAAATCTTCTGCCTTGGCACGCTGCTTCTGGATATAAAATTAGACCCGTAAGATGGAACTGAATGTGTTCCAAAAATACTAAGTATGGCTTTATTCATCTCTCTGTTATTTCTTTACAGAAATAAAGCTCTTGTTCATGCACACTGAGCTTGCCTCCTCTAAATTTGCTGCCTGTGGTGCTTGGAGGTATATAAAGAGGAGAGACTGTCTGAACAGGTGTCTTCAAAAATGCACTCTGGGTGGCTTTTAACATATCCTTAGCATTGTAAGACTTTCCCTTTGTGGTTATCCTTTCATAATACACAGAAAGTCACTGGCAGTGGGTCACTCCTTTGTTACGTCCCTATAGTATGACTCACTGTCCATTAAACCAGACACTCCCCTGGTAAATTTTACTGGCAGTTTCTTGAACTGACTCTGTTTTCAAAGAGCAGCCAAACAAATCCCAAGGCAATCCAGAAAAGCTTCTAACTGGAGTAAGAACTGCTTTCACTTAGAAAAAAATCCTACAGTCCCAAGTTCCTCTGTTTTTCCTCTTCCCCTACACCAGACTATCTGCCTCTGTCCACTGACTATCCATATGTACTGGGTCTGTATTTACATCCTTCAGCTGTGAATCATATCTTTCAGATGGCCCCTGCTGTTTTTCTGCTAAATGAAGAGTATTACTTTTCTAGGTCCTAAAGACCTGGGTTCTTTGTATCATTGGCTTACAGAAGAGGTAATCCCATAAAAGTGTCCGGCTAGGTTTTTGTCTTTGTGAATATTTTTAATGTTCCCAGGACAACATAAGATAAGCAAACTGAAAATAGCTTCAATGCAAATCTGCCACAGCATATGCCATTGTCTTTTTTACAGAGGAATGTTTGCAGGAGGACTGAGAGAGATGGAACAAGAAGAAGTTCATATTCATGGCATCTCCTACAATGCAATGTGTAAAATCTTGAACTTCATTTACACTTCTGAGCTGGAACTCAGTGTGAACAGTGTACAGGAAACCTTAGCTGCAGCCTGTCAGCTTCAGGTGAGGTACTGGGAGATATGACAAAAAAGAAGCAAGAAACAAAAGCAACAATGAAAGAAAGAGAAGCCATGAGTATCTTCTTTGATGGAGGGTTAGGGGGTTAATAAGAGCATGAGCCTGATGAGGAGAATGTCTTTGGGGTGCTGTATCCACTGGAACTAACTATGGAAGGTCTCTAATTTCCCCTGCAGCTAACTGCTGCACAAGGCTTTGGTACTAAATCTTAAACCTTCCAAGTGCTTGCTTTGATTGGTTTCTACACACTTAGCAGAGGGGCTCTTGGGTATCAGTTAGTTCTTCATTTGCCCATAGTACCTCCTGCCAGATAAAACTTCAAAATTCAGAAGACAACACTAAATAATTTTCCTTTCAGATGGTTTCCTGTGCTCTTGAGTGCTGCAGACGCATTTGTTACAGATACAGTCTCTGATAGACTATGTCTGTAGTGCTCTGAAAGACCAGTTCTGGTGTGACTAAACCTGGCTTTCACCATGCCTTCCATTTTCCTGACTGCCTCCCAGGCAGCCTGCAGCTTGGTGCCATGCTATCAAACCAGGAACCTGGCTGTCCGGTGTCTTCGTGTGTCCTGGAAGACACATTGCTGCTCCACCTGAAGCCCAATGCATAGGCTTGCAGTATATTGTGGCTAGATCTAGATTACATTCATTTACATTCCCATGCTGAGTTCTTTTTCTCTGGAGAAAGGCAAATTGGGTACAAGTGAACATGGTGATCAGACTGAAGAAAGCAGTCATCTTGTGGACTATTTTCTTATAGTTGTCTGTCCCAGGCTTCTGTCACCTGTCTCTTGAGCATCAGGAGAGTGGTGTCTGAAATGAAAAATCTCTCTCTCTTGCAGATTCCAGAAGTCATTAAGTTCTGTTGTGATTTTCTCATGTCCTGGGTAGACGAAGAGAACATCCTTGATGTATACAGACTAGCTGACCATTATGACTTAAGACATTTGAGTGATCAGCTGGACTCTTACATTTTGAAGAACTTTGCAGCTTTCTCAAGGACACAAGTGTACCGACAGCTACCCTTGCAGAAGGTCTACTCCCTTCTCAGCAGCAACCGTTTGGAGGTTAACTATGAGTTTGAAGTTTATGATGGAGCACTTTTTTATCATTATTCTCCAGAGCAACTGGAGACAGATCAGGTCTCCCTAATGGAGCCCCTTAAGCTACTTGAGACAGTTCGTTTTCCTTTGATGGAACCCCAGATCCTCCAAAGGCTTCATGACAAATTAAGTCCATGTCCTTTAAAAGATACAGTCGCAGATGCATTAATGTACCACAAGAATGAATGTCTTCAGCCAATGCTTCAAAGCTCCCAGACACAGCTGAGATCAGAGTTCCAGTGTGTAGTGGGATTTGGAGGGATGCATTCTACCCCATCCATTGTCCTCAGTGATCAAGCCAAGTATCTGAACCCTTTGTTGGGAGAGTGGAGGCACTTTACAGCTGCACTAGCCCCCAGAATGTCCAACCAAGGAATTGCTGTTCTCAATAATTTTGTGTATTTAATTGGCGGAGACAACAATGTAAGTGGTTTTCGAGCAGAGTCAAGGTGTTGGAGGTAAGATAAGGATAATCTTGCTATTATTTTTATTACCACCCTGTTGCCCATCTCTGAGTCAGTAAGCCAGTAGTGCACCCTGTACGCTTGCTACCCGAAAAATTAGGAACTGAGCAGAGGCCTCACTGAAAGAAAACACAAGAAATAAAGAAATGAGCCCCCCAGTAACAGGAAGCTTCCAGCAGTGCTTGTGGGAAAAAGCCAGGCCTGACAGGGTAGAAACAGCTACTCTTGAAAGAGTACTACATGTGTTACTTTCTGCCTTGGAGGGGGAAGTATTAAAGGCATGGGAAGGAGTAATGAACTTAAAACCCTAGATTGTCTAGATGCTCTTGTAATATGATTTTCTGCAAGTCCTTTTTGTGTAGTTTTGGTCCCAATACAAAAGGATTTAGCTACCAAAAAAAAAAGGGTTTTAAATAAAATGCTATTACTGGTTGATTTTCAAGAGTTTCTGTGCATAATAGCAGCATTCCAAGGTCCTCTTACATTCTTCTGTGCCAGGAAAGAGAGCAGGAGGAAGGATCAGGTTTAAACCTTCATGCCCATTACATTGCAAAACAAGATACAAACTTTTGTCATGATATTGTGGTCATTTTTATTAGTTTTAGCTGAGTTGCCCTTCTTTTATGGCATCCATAGTTTCACATCACAACCAGTTTTCTCTGTAAATAAAACTTCTAGACCAGATACATATTTTGATCAGAAAATAAATCATGAGGTTCACTTTGAGCAGCAAATATTTGGGGAAAAGAATCAAAGAACCCACCACATATTTATGCCCTTCTTGGACTCTTGAATATCCAGATTCAGTCTTTGTGCTATTTTTAGACTGTTTTTACCTCATAGAATGGCTTTGTGCAAACAGAGATTTTGATATATAACCTGACAGCAGTGTATAAGATAATGGAAAACCTAGGCTTTTGCAGCTTGGTTATGTCAGCTAAAATACATCTTCTAAAAATAGAAGAAAACAACGTTGCTAATAATAAAATGCTGACAAGGCCAAATTTCCCTCCACTTACAGCTGAGCTCAATTTCAGCCAAAGACAGTACAGTAACCCACATCTGTGGTGCTGTCTGGTATTCCAGCAATGATTCTGTGGCTGTATGAGTAACTTTCTTTGATCCCATTCTTCTACAAGGTATGACCCACGACACAACAAATGGTTCCAGATCCAGTCCCTACAGCAAGAGCATGCTGACCTCAGTGTTTGTGTAGTGGACAATTACATATATGCTGTCGCAGGCCGAGATTACCATGAAGACCTGAGGGAAGTGGAGAGGTATGACCCTAAAACCAACACTTGGGAATATGTGGCACCTCTGAAGAAGGAGGTAAGGAATGCATTAGCCACACATGCTACTATAGTTCCCCAGTGCCTGATTTAATCTTTTTAGATGCTTTTCTCATGGGTACCTTTAAATTTGTTGCTATTCAGATGGGAAACAGTAGCCTCAGTATATGGGATAAATGAAAATCAAGAAAGGAGAGGAATAATTTATGTAAATTACACTTTGAGGTTATATACTTATTTTTCCTGTTTTCTTGTTGTTTTCTCTTGCACCATTTAAAATTGAACACATAAGCTCTGGGAACAGGACGTTCTCATTCATCAAACTATGAGCCACAGAAGTACAAGCTTCTCACCTAACAGTCCTGACAACACACTTTACTCCTGCTCAGAAGAGATAATGCCCCAGTAACAAGATGCATCAGTTTCTATAGACTACTTATTTCCTGGACACGGGACTGATATTGGGTAACGAGTTCTGGTGACAATAGCTTATGGGATGTAGAATCACATCTCAGTCAGCTAATGTAAGACCGTTACTCATTTGAAATACGTGGGTAAATAGCTACCTTTTGTCATCAGTTCCATGTACCCTTCTATGCAACAGCAATTGCCAAACTAGCAGTCACGACCCCAGGAACCAGGAAATGGTGTAGGGACATGGGAATTGGGGTTATGAGCGGAGAAGTTTGTTCTACTACTGCTAAAAAAAAAAGCAGGAATTTCCATTTTTAGGCTCAGAGTGTTGCAAAGGAGGAAAATAAATACAAATAACTGTTTGATGAATCTTCGTTAGAGAAGCAAACTAAAATCTTGAGTAATCTTTCAAGAAACTATGCTGATTTCTACTACACCTTTTAAAAGCTTTGGGTCAAGTGACCAGCACAAAATAGTATTGTGATTTCACAATGCCTCTCAATTAAGAATCTCAGGACACCTTAAAAATATAAATAATACTGCCATTTTTATAAAAGGGATGCGGAGACAGAAGATGATAAGCAGTTTCCAAATGTTTGCAAATGTAAAAACGAGAACCCACTGCAAGTCTGGATGTTCTAGAAATTCTAGTGTATTTCAGTCAGAACTTCACACTTAACAGCATAATCACCTAGAAAGCAACTGTCTGTAAGAGAAATCCTTCCAGATGTTGCTGTCTGCACAACTCATAAAGAATGTCATTCCCTTAATGTCTACTCCATACTTTGAAACTGGGGAAAATACATCCAGACCTCAGCTTCTTGCTTTCCCATGTGGTACTGCAGGTCTATGCACATGCTGGAGCAGCACTGGATGGGAAGATGTATATTACTTGTGGGAGGAGAGGAGAAGACTATTTGAAGGAACTACAATGTTACGACCCAAAGACTGACCACTGGGAGGTTTTAGCAGACGGCCCAGTGAGACGTGCTTGGCACGGGATGGCTGCACTGCTTGGAAAGCTCTATGTAATCGGAGGAAGCAACAATGATTCTGGCTACAGAAGGGATGTTCACCAGGTGAGAGCATGTCATACCTGTGTCTTTCTTGGAAGAGACTTTTTCTTACAGATGCTTGCACTCTGATGTAATGTCTTTTTCCTACTAAGTATGCAAATAAACCTGTCTGCCCAGCAACAGCTACTGCACCAGCTCTCCCTCACTCAGTTGCAGAACATGCAATGATTTATTCAGTGCTCTTATTGTCTAACCCACAAAGCATTAAAGCTCTAGCATGTGAAATTCTTATCAATTTTAAAACATCTTTGATGGATAACATTCATCAGCATGCACATACCCAATAAGCAGCACATCAACTAAATTTACTTTACATTGTCTTCTCACGTGAATTTTTTTCTAAGCTGAGGACTTTTGAATTACCAATGTGTAATTGCAGGACAGAGATGTTAAGGATATGTTGGGTGACAATTATATAATGCAATTAAACGTACAATACCTGATAAGCGATGGCTGGAGAGAATTCTCTTGAGTCTTACACCTGCTTCTAGAACTGCTGAAGACATGAAAAGAAGACACAGAAAGTAACTGCTCTTATAAGGCCAGTGAAGATGACAGAATTAGATCTAGCTGAAGTGTTATCTGAATGATAAAAAGGTGCTCACAAATAAAAGCAGTTAGCCAAATAGGTACTCAATGAAATCTAAAACTTCCCAACATATGGTGCAGAGCCAGTTTAGCAGATTTGTTATATTTGTATGTTCCAGCACATTTTTTCCTAATGCAAACAGATTCATTATGTCTGAGCTTATATTAGCACATGTGCCCATCCCTTTCACTTTTGTATACATTTTTTGAATGACATACAGCTGTTACTTTATCAGCAGGGTCAGAAGTTGTGATTCAAAGCTACTGTGGCAACTGTGCACAGTTTTCTGCTGAGTACTGTATTTCTACTACATAGTGATATGCTCTCTCCATTATCAACACCCTGTCAAAAGACTGATGATATTGCATGGCTTCCTGAATAGTTTCCCATATGGCCAGGCTCTGTCACCAAGGCAGAAGTTTGATTTTGGTTAATCTCTTTTCCTTTTTTTACAGGTTGCCTGCTATAGCCCAAGCACTGATCAGTGGACAAATGTATGTCCACTTCCTGCAGGACATGGCGAGCCAGGGATCGCGGTCTTAGACAACAGGATCTATGTCTTGGGAGGCAGATCCCACAACAGAGGGATCCGTATGGACTACGTCCACATTTACGATGCAGAGAGAGACTGTTGGGAGGAAGGACCCCAGCTGGAAGATGATATTTCTGGGATGGCTGCCTGCGTCCTCACTTTGCCCAGGGCTATTTTAATGGAAACAGAGAAATGGTTCTCAGAATGGCATGCAGACCGTGTGAAGTATCACCTAGACTTTCCCTCAGAGGTTATGAGTGTATCAGACTGGGAGGAATTTGACAATTCAAGTGAAGATTAGAAAACTTTAATATTTATTTTTTGCCAGTGGATGACAAAATTAAGGCTTGGAGAAAATACTTAAAGAGATTTTATATGTCTTTCTTATATACATAAATCAGTATTTAAAGGTTTGAAAAATAAATGTTCTGCACAAAATGCCATTCACAGTCAATATCTGCCCATCTGCAAGTGTTCTGCACAAAATGCCACTTACAGTCAGCATCTGCCCACCTGCCAGAAAGCAGCATTTTTAAAGTAATCACAGAACTGCCATTTTCCCCAGTTAAAGTACAGAGTTTCTTTTGCTTTGAAGGAGACTTTTCTCAACCTTCAGCATGGACAGAAAAAAAGGCACAGAAGGCTCAGCTTGACTAGCTTCTTTCCTTCCAGCTTTTAGCTTGAAATAGAGTTTCGAGATTTTTTTTTTTTCCTTTTCTTTCCGGTAATAAAACATCCTAGCCAGCTTAACACAGGAAGGTAACACCTAGTGTCTCCCTCCTGTGCCAGGTGTCAGACAGCTTGATTGGTTTTTCAGCAAGATTGAACATACAGAAACAGGAAAAGCAGCAAGAAAGTCTGAACCTTCGTCTCATCTGGGCATGCAGCCATCTTTGTAACTGGGTTAGAGCCTGTGAACTGACACCCACTCCTGAACTTCTACACTGCAAGTTCTGTCAACACAGTAGAAGGATTTCTAGAAAAAAACTCTCTGTACAGAATATGGCAATCTCGTCGCTCAACTGTCAGACACATTTGTTCACAAGCATAAATTAATAAATCCTGGACGGAACTTTTTTCTTTTTAACTGCTGTCTCACTTTTATTAACTGTGACGTGGAGTCTGAAAGTTAGTGAGCTTAATTAGATCCTATAGTACTACATTAGTTACACCAGCTTGGGAGATGGGCCCTTTTTTTCATTCTTTTAGTGTATCCTTTAGAAGAGGATAAAGAGAGCAGAGATTCTTGCCAAAGCATAAGAAAAAAAAGTAATAAGGAGATAACTAGAGGTATTGAAGATTACACTGGTCCAAGACCCTATGGTAGCTAACTAAAGTCAGGAACATAATACAGAATTACTACAGCTCAGAAAGGTAAGGCATAGTAAATCCTTCCTTCGTGAGGCCTTAAAAAAAATTGGTTTCTGACTCCATCTTGCTTAAAACTAGTTTAGAAGCTGATTTAAAGTCATGAAACAGTGTGACACCTGAATGGGATGGGATCCTTGGAGGGATAGGAATTAGTACACCAGAAAATCATGACAAAAAGCTTTTAAATCTTGTAGCAGTAATGGGGTTGTAGCAAAAGGTGAAAACCCAAGTGACAATCACAGTGCTGTAATACTAGTCAACTATCATCACATCATGACAAATACTGCACATTGACGTGCTGCTTTAGAGAAATGGAAGAAGTTCCTGGGTATTGTCATTACTTAGACATCTTGGTTATAGAAACAAAGATGATTTCAAAATGGACCTAGATGACTCTACATTAGTAGTCTAGGCTTCTGGAAAGAGCATTTGCACACTTCTTTCAATAAGCTCAACAGCTTTTTCTTGGTAAGAGGGACATTTGTTGTTTGGGGTTTTTTTTGTTAGCACGGTCAGTTTTCACCTCAATCTCTGAGCCTTTGCCAATTGACAAATAAAAGACCTCGTAACTGCAGGAAACCCTGATGAAGAGCTTCTTCAGAAGATCTTTTTTTAATCATTAACTCTGAACTGCACATGGAGTCTGGAAATACAGACCTTATTACACTACTCCTAGTTTGCCTACAGAGTTACTTTTAATATGTCGGAATTAAACGCAGTCCTCAGATGTAAGGACAGATCTCTCTGACCTGGACATCACTAGAACCACTCCTTCCAGAATAAAAGTGTTGCAGTAGCAATTTTGTTTGTCCACAAACACGATTCAAGATCTGTAGCCGTCCAGGTCATATTCTAGACCCAGCTGTGCCAACTAAACCCAGACATCTAACTCAAGCCTGATGCTTGTAATCCATTTTCTATTTTAACTGGCACTTCTCAAAATACCAGCGATACCAAAGTGTTACAGAAGTGAAAATGTTATTTAGCCTCTTTCATGATAAAAAAAAAAAAAGGTAATCATTCTCTCTCTGACTTCTTTTACTGTATATACCACTAGAGGGTATTACTTACTATGACAAATAACCAAGCTGATAGGCTAATTCTTAGATTACATAGGAGAATGTAAAATATTGATGAGTAATTATTAAGATGAAGAAACACCTTGAGAAAACTCATGGGTTTTTTTTCACAGCTTCTATCCTATCACTCTTCTGTGTTTGAATACTGATTTTTAGACAGTCAGGTGATCTGTTTTTCAGTGATCAGTATGTGCCATTTTGTAATTGCATCATTTATTAAATGTTGCAGTTGGATGCTGTGCAAAGCAAATCGATACACGGCTTGGAATGAAGTTACAGGAAAATGACTTTTCCCATACAGTGGTTCATCTACCTTAGAGAGAAGTGCTTTTTTCAAATTTTTTTACTTAATGGTATAATAACCCAAAGTTACATAAACTAAACCTAAGGGTGGCTATTACGTATTTTGAGCTGATAAAATAAAACTTCGGTTGCTTTCACCCCCAAAATTTTTCTTCATCTGAGTGTAATGTGACTGGTGAAAGTTATGCCATGCACTATCTTGCATGATTTCATTTAGGTAAAAAATCATGGAGTTTAGCTTAGCTCAACCCATCCTAATCATTTTAGCAGTAGCTTCCTTTAGCCCAGCGGGTACTTTTTCAAAGCAACACACGGGCTGAACAATAATAAAATTGCTTTGCTTTAGAATGGTTACATTTATCTAACTCAGCAGATGTAAAGCACTTTGTTCTTCTTGTTTACTACAGTGACCTATATAAAGAAATTGTGGGAAAGATTACAGATTGATATGCAGAGCTGTAATTATTATTGTTTTGTTTTCCTATCAAAAGTGATGCTTCTGGAACTTTTGGAACACAATAATACTAACTAGGTTTCTTGATGATCTATTTTGCTATGTCCTGCCACACAGAGGTAAAGCTGTATAAGGATATTTGCTAGATTTGTAATTAGTGGACTTGTATCCTGAAGCATTTCAGGCTTCCACATTTGGAGAAGTGATTGTGATTGCTTCAGTTTTTGTTTCATAACTGCTTTCACTACTGTATTTGTTCTCCAGCTGTCTACCTCCAAATCCAACATATCCTTTCCCATTTCTTCATGGTTTAAATTGGGGTCATTACTTTTGCATTGGAAATATACTCAGTACTTGATTTGAAACAAATAAGGATTCTCATTCTATACCCTTGACAGAAATTTACTTCTCCCTACTTAGAGAACAGCCACATGTACAACCTATTTGGCATTCAGCCCAGCTGATGGGGTCAGAAGCTTCTGGTGAAAGGAAGAAGGAGCAGCTGGGCACAGGGAAAGAGGGACGAGATCATCTCAAGGGAATATTCTGCCAACTGAGTTTTTATTTCCTCAGCAGCTGATGCACTTTTAAGAGCTCGCCACCTCCTCAGTCGTGCTACAGCTATTTAGCTATGCTCACAGGGTGGGAGCTGCCAACAGGTATGACAAAGAGCATAAATGTATTTATATCTAATAAAAAGGTAAAACCATATATTTGTCCATCCTTCCCAAACCAAATGCGGCTGTCGAGATGTAATACACCTGAGATGACTGTCTGTAGTCTAGGAAGCTGAAGCCCAGTCTTCTCAGATAACATTAATGATTGTGAACAAGTCCCCTTTTTCTCATATGTAAGTAGAACCTGGGATTTTTTTACCTAGAAGATCTGCCCAGTTCAACCACAATTATTGAAACTTCAGGGGGAATTACCTGAAGAATTCACACAGCCTGCATGAATACAAGTTCAGAACAGCTGATTCTGGCAGTTCATTCAAACTGAAAATCTCTTTGTGCCTTAGAATCCTCCCTGGATGGGAAGGTGGGTGTGCTGGCCCTCCAGCATCAGCCCAGCCCCAGCAGTGCTGCACCAAAACAGATTTATAATTCAATACTACTTAATCCTGACATGTTTCAACTCTTCTAAGATTTTAGTATTATCCATACAAAATGGAGGCAAAATCACTACGTACTTGACCTACTACATTTTATTTTTATAACAAAAATAAGTAAATAAAATGCAGCAATAGGAACTTTAATTTCCTTTTTATATACTATGTGTTACTAATTCTGCTGCTAACTTGTGGCTTTTGTAATTATTTTTAAACAACATTTATCATGTTATTGCAAGTCCAAGTACTATCTTTTAATCTATATTTTGACCATGGCCAAACAGAAAACAATCCAAAGCTGCTCAAATCACAGAACAAAACATAATTACCTCCATAATCTATTGTAGCCTGTCCACACATGTTTAAAACTCACTCTCACTGGCAGATACAAGCACTTAAATCAGTGGGAATAGATCAAAGGTGTAGCTACTAAGTAAACTTCCCTAGCAATGGACAAAATATTTCTGCATAGATGTGAATTTTCAGATGGTATTAGTCATCCCTGGGTCCACTGTTTTGCTAGTTGCTGTACATGACTAAACAGCTGTTGTTTTCCACCCAGGAGATGGCTGTATTTCAGCAGCTGGTAAAGTGATACCTGTACATGTATTCAGGGGCTACTTCAAGATCCTTTTGTGTTAGTGAGACTTTCCTGGATGATTTTGTCTAAAACATAAGAATGACACTGGATGAGTCTTCCATTTTAATTATATGAACTCTGCTAAATGTCTACAGAGACACGGCCCATATGTTCTAATCCAAACACCTCACCAGTTGCCAATGTAGGAGGAAGAACAAAGAGAAAAAAATGACCATGTTGTGACTGAGCTTTCAGAAAACGCAGAGCATGAAAGACAGACAGCAAAGTTGAAATAAGACTGCACAACAGTCCTGTCATGCACTTCAATACAGTCATCTTAAATCTCTTTCTTCTTTTTAAATGTTTGTGAGGGGTTTTTTTTTGCATTTGAGTGCTGCTTCATTTCACATCACTAGCCCTCAAAATGAGAAAAACAAAACGAAAAGCACAAATTAAACAAAGTCACGAGTATGAGTTAAAATCCTACTACTTGCAAAGGTTCCAACCACTTCTGGGGAATGAGTGCAGCTACTGAGTTGCACCCTTGCCTACTGCAGCTGGACATAGCGGCTGCCAGCCTCCCAAAGGCGAGTCGGGCCTGGCCAGGCCGCGGCCCGCGCCGCTTCTCCCAGGTCACCGCGCCAGCCACCCTCTGAGACTCGACCAGCTCCTGCTGCAGCCTGTGCCGAGGGCCTGCCCAGCCCCTGCCCCTCAGGCCTGCTGAGTCCTTTCCGGGGCTTCCTTCCTCTTTGGCGGCTACAGCACCATCCTCCCTCCCGCCTGCGCCGCAGGCGTGACCCTGTTATCTGGAAAAAGGCTGTAAGGAGATGGGGAACCGTCTCTTAAGAGCACGTAGGAAGTTACCTCGAGACTAGAGGAGATTATCGCACTGGTCCATTTTGTTCCTTAAAACAATAACCAGCTAGTAAAACCAACACAACCCCAGGGAAGGTGATCCATCTCCAAGCCGCCTGAAGTCAGGATGCAGGGCTGCGGGCATCTCACTGAGCTCGGAGCTGTGGAGTGGGGCGGGAGGCCCAAGGCAGCAAGGCCGGAGGGACCCCAGAGGGAAGGGAAGCGGAGCTGCCTCGGAGGCCGCGGCAAAGCGTGAAAGCCAGGGCCTGGGCAGCACCGAGGAGGGAAGACACGCTGAGACAGGGACGGGGAAGAGACGAAGGACGTTGCCGTGTCCCCCTCGGATGTCTTCAGCCCGAGGACTGCGCAGTTTTTTGGGGGGACCTGTGGTAAGGCGTGCGGGAGGCGGTGCTACGGGGGGGTCGGCCCTGCTCGCCGAGGGGCTCCGGGAGGCGCGGGGGTCTCGCGCCCCGCCGAACTCCAGACGCCACCCCCGGGGCCGTTCCCATTCAGCCACCTCCCAGCTGGGGGGGCCCGGCTGCGCTGGGGAAGGACTGACCGGCGCTAGTCGGGAGGGGCTGGGGAAGGGCGCGGGGGGTGGAGTGGCAGAGACTGGAGGGGGTGGGTGGGGCCTGAAGGGGCGTGTCCTCCCA
>WTSP01010023.1:3563-15281 GCA_025331215.1 Actenoides lindsayi
ACTTCTTTGCCTCAGTCTTTGCCAGGAAGGGCTCTAGGTGCACCACCCAAGTTACAGAAGACAAAGAAGGGGACTAGGAGGCTGAAGATCTGCCCACTGTAAGAGAAGACCAGGCTCAGGACCACCTAATGAACCTGAAGGTGCACAAGGCCATGGGACAGGATGAGATCTGTCCACAGGTCCTGACGGAACGAGCAGGTGAAGTTGCAAAGCCACTTTCTGTCATATTTGAAAAGTCATGGAGGTCTGGTGAAGTTCCCACTGACTGGAAACGGGGAAACATAACTCCCATTTTCAAAAAGGGAGATAAGGAAGACCTGGGGAACTACAGGCCAGTCAGTCTCACCTCTGTGTCTGGCAAGATCATGGAGCAGATCCTCTTGAAGACTCTGCTAGGGCACATGGAAAATTAGGAGTTGGATGGTGGCAACCAATATGGCTTCACCATGAGCAAACCCTGCCTGATGAATCTGGTGGCTTTTTATGATGGGGTCACTGCATCAGTGGGTGAGGGAAGAGCAGCCGACGTCATCTTTCTGGACTTGTGCAAAGTGTTTGGACTCTGTCCTGTACAACATCCTGGTCCCTAAATTGGAAGGACACATGGACTTGATGGATGGACCACGCTGTGGATAAGGAATTGCCTCTCAAAGAGTTGCCATCAATGGCTAAATGATCAAATGGAGACCTCTGACAAGTGGAGTCACTGAGGGACTAGTGCTGTTGCTGTTTAGCAATATCTTCGTTGGCAACGTGGACAGTGGGATTGAGGGCACCCTCAGTAAGTTTGCTGACAATGCCAACCTGTGTGGTGCGGTCAACACATTGGAGGGAAGGGATGCAATCCAGAGGGATCTTGACAAGCTGGAGAGATGGGCCCATGCCAGCCTCATGAAGTTCAACAAGGCCAAGTGCAAGGTCCTGCACCTGGGTCAGGGAAATCGCAAGCACAAATACAAGGCTGGGTGACAAGTGGATTGAGAGCAGCCCTGCAGAGAAGGACATGTGGGTGCTGGTTGATTAAGTGCGTAACATGAGCCAGCTTTTGTGAGACTCCACCTGGAGTGCTGCGTTGAGCTCTGGAGCCCCCGGCACAAGAAGGATGTGAATCTATTGGAGAGAGTTTGGAGAAGTCCCACAGAGATGATCAGAGGGCTGGAGCACCTCTCCTACAAGGACAGGCTGAGGGAGTTGGGTCTCTTCAGCCTGAAGATGAGAAGGCTGCAATGGAGACCTTATAGCATCCTTCCAGTTTCTGAAGGGGGCCTAAAGGAAGGCTGGAGAGGGACTTTAAAGGCATTTGGTGATAGGACAAGGGGCAGTGGTTTTAAACTAGAGCAGCGTAGATTTAGATTAGACATTAGATAGAAGTTCTTTACTGTGAGGGTGGTGAGACACTGGAACTGGTTGCCCAAAGAAGTTGTGGACTCCTTATCCTTGGCAGTTTTTAAGACCAGGCTGAATGAGGCTTTGAGCAACCTGGTCTAGTAGGACGTGTCCCAGCCCATGGCAAGTGGGTTGGAACTAGATGATCTTTAAGGTCCCTTATGATTCTACAATTCTTTGTTGCATTTTCAAATGATGTAGATCTGACATCCTGTAGTACTGCATAGTAAATAAGGAAGATAAGGGATTAATGAGTCTTTTACAACGCTATAAATAGAAGATATAATAAAAGAGTTATTCTTGGGCAAGATCTTGGTTATTCTCTGCCTTTGGTTAAAAAAAATACATCCCAGTTGAAATTGAAGTTCATACAACAGATACAGATACTGTCGATAGTGATGTTTTTCTGATTCTAATTGCAATGTCATATGAATTGCATAATAATAACAACCTGTTCATAAATATTAATTTACAATATCAGTGAACTGGAATGCACGTCCTCATATATTCCTGTCTTGTTTCACTCAAGAAATCTTGAAGCTCTTTGGTGAAGGCATCTTGTCACTTGATACATTGGATTGTATTTCATATCCAAAACTTTATGTATGTATATGATACTAAGGTTTTGATTAGGTAATTTCCTGTTCTGTCTTTGCTGAAGTTCCTATGAATTGACAGTACATTTTCAGTTACAGTTCAGCTGTTGCATGTTCTTGACTGCTGTCATAGCATATGGAACTGGCCTTGGTGTTGTAAGGCAAGCTGAAAGGTAAAGGTAGTTGAGCAGTCAATGGATGCTTGCCTCTTGAGCGGTCATTCTGTTGGTCTAATGCACATCTGTCATCAGGAAGGAGAATGAGGAAGTTTGTTCCTAATGCAAGACCTCTTGACCCTTTGTTATTGTTCAGCCTCACCAAACGTGCTGAGAGACCTCTGGATCTCTTTATAGATCATATGTCACTGTACTCCATCTGAGTGCTTTTAGGGGTGCCTGTATTGTACTGTGGATGGTTGTGTCACTTAAGCAGCTTCTGTCCATCTTTGGTTTTGGCAGTTCTTGGGGATATTAGTGTCATCTAGGTACTGTAGATGTTCTAAGTGATCTGCTTGTCCTTCAGTAATGATTAAATTATGTCTGTCTTGGAGTATTCAGGGGTATGAGGGATATTCAGAGAAGAGCCATGCATTTATACTGGATGTAAGGTGAGTTTAATAATGCAAATTATTATTACAGCAACTATGTGGATTACAGTGGATTTCTCATCACTGGAAAGCATAATCTAAAAATATGTTTATTCTCTAGAGGATTGGGGACTTTGGTGTTTATAAATTCAATCAAAAGAGGACAAAATTAGTAGTTCTGTATTTATTACAACATATTTTTTGTTTGAGAAAAGAGAATGGCGAAGTAGGTGTTTTTTTTGCATTGTCTTGTAGCTTTGAAAGTTTTCTAGAATGATTCATGTGTTTATGCCTTTGAACAAATAATCTGTTGAGGAATTTTCATGCACTTTTTTTGTTGTGTTTTTAGCTTTTATGAAACAAAGTATGTATTTTAAGTCATGCATATTTTAAAAATACTGTTTTCATTTTCAGTATTGTACTCTTGCTGAGCCAAAAGCAAGCTCTGGAAGAACTTAAGCAAACAGTTCAGCAATTAAGATGTTCTGAGGCAAAATTTGCAGCCCAGAAAGAACTTCTGGAGCAAAAGGTTCAAGAGAATGATGGGAAAGAGCCACCGCCTGTAGTGAATTATGAAGAAGATGCCAGATCAGTGACTTCCATGGTAAGTTTTGCATCTGTTCTACCAGTTGTGCAGCCTTGCTATTCTACTTCAGTTGTGGGATCAGAGTCTCCAGATATTCACGTGAATGATTGAAGTGAATAAACGGTGCTATGCATTGGTGGAGACTTGTGTAGAAAAACAGTTCAGTTATGTGATTTTATTTCATTGGTTTTTTTTAAGTTGCAATATGTGGACTTGGTTTGGTCTTCTGTACACTTGATATTTAGTTGCTCATTAGATTTTGTAATCAAAAGTGTAGTTACTTAAATAGATCTAGTACGATTACTGAGTAGCTGTTAGTAATTTAATTGGCTGTGTTGAACAACTACATTCAGAGTTGTAAATAGAAAATTAACAGTAAAAGCTCTTGGAATCATGGCAGACTTTGTATAATTGAGAAATGAATTTTATGTCCTGTAATTACTCTTTAAACAGAAACAAACATTTTCTTTGCAACTTAAAGGTTTGAATGCTCTTAATAATCAAAAGGAACTTCTTGTTCTGTGATGGGACCCAGTGTAATGAAGTACTTCACTTTGCTAATTTTTTTTGTGACTTCCTTTTCTCAATGGTATGCAGCTATGTGTAGAGATAGTAGGCCACTTAAAAAAAAGCAAACAAACATGACCTGTTTATTAGAAGCACAAACAGTAGTGTTTGCTTTTATGGATTAGGTTTGACATACACAAGACACTTGTGACTTGTTTTCTTTAGAGGTTTAGCCTGCCATTTATTTTGGCTCATAGAGCAGTCCTCAGTGAAATAATAATGAAATGGTTGTTTCTGAGAGGAATGCTTATTGTTTCGTCTGTCTTTTTGTGGAACCAAGTTTGTTCTTTCTGCCATTCCCATTATGCAGTTACACTTAATTGTCAGTGTTCTCTTGCTTCCACTACTACTGTTTAATATTTACAAGGAACTAGCAGGTGGTAGCCATTTTCACTGGTACAAAACATTATTTTACAAAATTTGTATGCTTGTCATGAACTCGCAGGAGTTGATAAAGCACAGAAAGACAGAAGAAGAAAGGAAGGATCAGGATACTGACTGTGAAAGATTGTGAGGCTTGGAATCTTTTTGAGTTAGGCTATCTTGTTAGTTATTTCATGTAGTATCATGTGGTAGTGCTAGTGAATATTGTTTGCAAGGGTTAGTAAAGCTGGTAAGTCCAATCAAGAGAATGGTATTCTTCCAACTCCGTTCTGTGTTACTAAACTCTGTCTTCTGGTGTCCAGATATCTGTTTCAGTGGGTGGGAGAAACTAATACTTGCATATACATACAATACACAGTGAAAAATTCTGAACTCTTGATTTTTTTTTGAATAAAAGTTACCTATGAGAATTTATTGTTGGAGGAGGTACATCCTGAGATATATTTTTGCATATATTAAATGTTCTGACAGTAAGAAACATGTTGCTATTTTGTCTGCAGAGTATTTCATATTATGATTTGTGTGCACCAGGAAAAATAACAGAATATGTATTAAGTGATGGGTGATTTCCCTTGATATACCAGTTAAGTTTTTTTTAACTATTAAGTTGATATCCAGTGCTTGTAAAATTGAGTAGAAAGCAATAGATAGAACTGCAGTCTAAAACTTTTTTTAAATTGCTGTACCTTGAGAGGGCAGTCTTGACTGTATCTCAAGATGAAAAAATAATACACTGATGGGCAGTCTGTATAAATAATCATCCTGGTGATTTTTATAATGGCATGTTTTTGTAATAAAAATCCTTAAAATTATACAGCTGCTAAATTATCAGAAATGAAATGTTCTTGTTGCTGATTGCTCATCCTGGTTATCATTGATGAGGATCATTGTTTCTTCAGCTATAAATCCTTTGAGGTTTCTCCTCTTTATCTAAAAGTTTCTCCTTTTCAGCTAAATGTTGTCTGATACTACATTTGAATGTGGTTATTTATCCCTCTTCAGAAATTCATGGTGAACACTTGTTTTACAAATGTTTCCTAAGAATGACAAAATCATACTTGGCTTGTTTGTGAGCATGCATATGAAATGAATGTTTATGTACTCAGGCATAAGTGGGGTTTTTTTTTGTAATTTTAAAATTAAAAATATGATATACAAAACAACTTTGTAAAGTTACATGTCTCTACAAGTATTTATATGGCAATGTGTAAATACAGCCAAGGTTTCATAGTGGAATAGCTTTTAAATTGTTTTGTTTTCCATCTCTTACAGTAAAAAACAGTACAATAGAATACTAATGTAGAATGAAATACTGAAATGCTATTGGATGTATTTTTATAGACAGTGCTATGTTGTGTGTAACTTTTGTTTCCTCATTTTGTTTGTTTCCTTGTTCTTTTTTGCCTCTGTTAACTGTAGGAAGTTTCATATGTTCTTAGTGTTTTCACTATGGTTTTGTTTCATAAATATATTTTATTGTTCATAGAATCTTAGCCATGTATTGGTGCTCATGTACACATTATAAGAAAAGAGTAACTTACTGTATGATTCTATTCCCTTCAATCATGATAGCATAGCAAAGAGTTAAAAAATTTGTGATTTTTGCCAGTCCTGAACATGGCATTTTACAATTTTGGCATCATATATAGAAAAATAAAATGTATATTATTGTTTCTAGCATTTATACCTTTCTACTGAGATAACAATCTAAGACATAATTTTAAAGCTGAAGGTGTTACAAGTTTAAAATAATGTCTTTGATCCCCTTAGTGTTAGGCAGTTATGATACTATGCACTGTATAATCTGGAGAGCCATAGTTAACTTTTTATTCTATGCTTATATTAAAGAATGGAGATAAATACTAAGAAAAAACTGCTTATTCCTTGTAAAAACAGATGGTTGCATTTAGGGTTTTTTTTTTTACCAAAATGTTGTAGCATCCAAATTGTTATATATTGTGTTACCTTACATAAAATTAACCAGTAATTGACTTTTCAGCGTTTAGATGTTCAGTCAATGGATGTGTGGCTTGTCATTTGTCCTAAGATACGTACGCTATTCTTGCTATTAGTATGATCAACTCACCATGGTAGTAGTCCATCAAAATTAAAACAAAGAAAACCACAACAGAACTTGTATATTTCTAATGATCTGAGTAGAAATAAAGGTATCAGGAATATTTGCATATTGCAGTGCTAGTTGAACATTTACTTAAGTAATTAAGTACAATGATGGTGGTTTGCATTTCATAGTAAGGCTTTAAAATTACAGCATCAGTATTGACTTAGAAATTGTTACAGAAGAGGAAGTCTTCAAGGAGTGCTTGTCTGATAATAGATTTAATTAATATAAAATAGAAATTAATTTTGTGTAGCAATAATACAATGAAATCTGTATGCCTATTGACTATGTCTTCTCCTGTTTTCTTACATGGTAAACCCAAATATTATAAAGGTGCAAACCCATTATTTTTAAGAATAAGTATTTAAAACTCATATATATTTATTTTGTGTACTGCATCATTATACTGGAACCACTGATAAAACTGATACTTGGTATGCAGACTCTGCAATACTTGAAAGACTTGTCAGCAGGTAGAGCTCAGTGCCAGAAGACTAGTTATGGTGCAGTAATCTTCTCTTCATCATTACATACATTTTTAAAAAGACATATGAGATGCAGAAATGTGGAGGAAAAAATGTGTGTTCTCAACTAGCTAACATCTAACTAATCTGAAGTTATGGGTTTGTTTTGTTCTGATTTTTTTTATAAATAATAAAATTGAGCTGTAATGTAGAAAGACCCTAATTTATGGTCTTCAACAGCACATAAATCAACTAAAAGTGCTGTGCTGCTATGCTGCCCATGAAGCAACAGAACGAAGTCACTGTTGTTTCTCCATATGCTCCTTAAAGGATTTGCTGTCCAGCTGGTTGCTAGGATGAAAGGCTCTGGAGTGTGGATGAGTCAGGAAGGAGACCATATGTTTCTGGTAACATGAACTCATGAAAGGTACACAGGGCAGAAGGAAGCTGAAGCATCATGATAGCATGGTACAGCCAGTGGGACGGATCTGACAATTAATGAACTATTCCAGGAGAGTGAAATGCTTAAAACTGTACACGGTGGGGTAACAGAAAATGGGTATCAGTAAGAGAATTTACATTTCTGAATCCCACTTTTATCTGTAGTAGCAGAATTTTCAAAAAGGAAAAAAAATTAAAAATTCACTGCATATGTAGCTGGTTTTACTATTTGTCACTCCTTTTTAAAAGGCTTCAGAGATCCTATTCTCAGCTAATTGCTTTAAAAGTAAGATAGCAAGCTTTGGAGAAGATTGTGGTTAAAAAAGTAAGTTCTAGGTGGTTATGGAAGAAAAAATATTTAATGCATGAAACAGTGCTGAAGTGCTAGTTTCATTATTTGTAATTTGTTCTGAAAGCACCTTTTTATTTTCCTGATGTGAATGCTTTCTATTTCCATTCTTGCTTTCTACATGATTCTGTGTTCCTTCTAATAGTGTAATTAACAAACCAGTAGTCTTAGAGTCTTCCTCTGCAGGTACAGGTTTGAGGCAAATGTTTTTAGGATTCTCACTAAAACCATAACTCAATCAATTTGTATATTTTGAATTTTTTAAAGTCAGTTACGTAGATATAAATGAGCATTTACAGGACTTGGTTTATGTGACTAAAGATGCTTCATTAAATGCATTTTAGATGATGTAGCATAAGGCCCTGAAACATAATCTGCTGAGATCTGTAGCCACACTATAGGGGGTCTTCTTTTCTCATACTGTCTCAGGCTGTATAAGATCTTTATTTTCAAACAGATGCAGGGAAATGTGGCAGTCCATTGCAGCAGTAGCAGAAAGCTTGATGGTAGAGATAAAATTGACTCAGAGGAGTTGAGGCATTCCTCTGCTTTTTAGTGTATCACTGAACAGCTC
The DNA here is from genome assembly GCA_025331215.1 of Actenoides lindsayi. Lineage (NCBI taxonomy): Eukaryota > Metazoa > Chordata > Aves > Coraciiformes > Alcedinidae > Actenoides > Actenoides lindsayi. The sequence continues at coordinate 11,619 of WTSP01010023.1, forward strand.
TGTTGTTGCCCATGTAACTAATTCTCTACTAATATGTGGCTCGTGACATTTATATAAAACTAAGATTATATGAGGGCATGTATTAAAAAGTGGTAGGGGACCTCTTCACAGTTACTTGATTTATATATTTATAAACATTGTAGACTTCCACTGTACTATTCCAAGAGTTTCTTGTCAATAGAAACAAGGCCAAATGAGTCTGTGCAGTTATTGGTATCCTTATCCCTTCTTTATATTTTTGTCTCAGCAGAGAGGAAACACTGCCAGTGCAGTCATGTAGAAGTTGTGCCTACTAATTCTTAAAAGACTTGAAAATAAACAGTTGTATTTGTTGGATGCGTGGACAGCTGAAGTTCAAGTAAATGGTCTTTGCTTAGGGCCACTTTCCAAGCTTGCTGCCTGAGACTCTGTATTTCTGGTGTACAGCCAGAACTTAACATAGAGCAAAAATGCTCCAAGTGTCAGATGCTTCTAGGAAGTGAGGAGGATGAACTCTGTTCCCTTTGCTCTCAGACTATGTTCTAGATTCTGTTTCTTCTCTTTGTAAATCCTACTTCCCTGATTGACGTATGTCAGAGGAAGAGCAATCTGAAAGGAGGTACTAAGGTAACAGAGAGATAAACTCAGCTGTACTTTTGTCCCACATGAATGTTTCTGACTAATCCAGAATTTACAAGATGGAGGTCAATAGACCTGTCAAGCCTCTTTCTAGTGAACTTTCCTAGAAACTTCTGAAGTAAAATATTAACCTGACAGCATTTTTTTCATAAACTCAGGCTCGGAAATCTGTATATTTCTTAGGATTAGCAAATTTTCTGTCAAAAAGTGTTGAGCAACAACCTAGCCCTGGGGAACAGCAAAATGAGAAGTGTGAGTGAACTTTAGGAGGGGTTGAGGGAGGTGGCTTGTTCAGAGTAAACAAAACTCTTAAGAATATTTCAAGTGCAGAATTAGTTTACCCTCTCCGTATGAAGGAGAGTATATGTACTTGAGAAGGGTACATATACTTTTCTTGATCTGACAACAGTATTTCAAGGCGTTTCAGTTTTCCTTTAGGAAGAATGCTTCATCATAGTGATAGGGTTTGTTATTTCAGTCAGAATCTTCTCTGTATATTAGGAAAGCTTCATTCAGAGGTTTTCCCATGAACAGTAATCACATACTGGTATCCAGTGTTTGTTTTAGTATGTGTTGGAACGTTATTCTGTGTGCTGGGAAGAAAGTAGTAATTCTCTGTCAGAATTTTCACCATTGACTTCTTGCATCTTGCCTGAATTAGTGTGATTATTAACTTCTCATGGCCTCTAGGCAGCACACAGGAACTAATGTGACAAAATTTGGCTGCTCTTAATCACCTCTCTCCCTTTCTTTTTTTCTTAAACTATAAGTTGCTGATTAAAAATACCCTTGTTCTTAGAGGCAATTATTCTGCTTCTAAAAGTCTTAAAATCTACTTTAAAATATTTCTTGGAATTAGAATTTATAGTTTTAATCTAGTGCCACTGGTAGTTTCTTGCCAGATTTGAAGTGTATGATTTAATGGTTTGCTTTGTGGCTTCTGCACTTTTCTGCCATGAGGGGAATCTCTTACCTGCTACAGACTGAGAAACCAGAATAATCCATTTTGAAGTGCACTGCCCTTAGGATATAGACCAGATCAGTTTTTGTTCTCCTTTTACATTTTTACTGTAGATGATCTTCAGTGGTGGGGTAAATAGCATATTTAAGATATCATTGATTTTTATTTTCTTTGAGTCATCCTGCAAAATATGCCAAACATTTCTGGTTAGCTTGGGATCCAGGTGCCTGAACATCACATTAATACCATTTTTGGATTGCTTAAGGTATCTTGCTTGACATGACCTATGACTAATGTCTTCCAGTCCCATATAGATGCCTTGGATAAGCTAAGCCATAAATAATAATTCATATTAATAGCCAAACAGGTGAAGCCTGCTTTCCAACGGACTTCTTGAAGTTTTTCACCCAAAAATGGTAGGGGAAGTGAAAGTCCCATGAAAGATGTGATAGTCACTGTAATCCAGTAAAAAAAATAAATTACTTGTTTCAGCTTCTTTTTAGAGAGGTACAGAAATAGGGCACAAGAAACTTACCTTTATTTGGCTGTTGTGTTAGAGTGGTGTGGAGAAATTCAGTGATATTTGCATGAAGATAACAGTAGATATCCAGGAGTTTCTGAAACTAATGTCCTTATCTTAAGAAGAAGGAAAGCTTGGAATGTCACAGCCAAGATGCATAGAAATGTGTCACTCATGAAGAATGATTGAAGGCCTTTACTTTTTTGGAGGACATTATTGGACCCTGATAACTTACTTCTATGTTTAATCAAATAACATTCCTGATCTGTAAGATACTGTGGGTCAAAAGCAGGTATATTTTCTGGAAGTTACTGCAGAATTTTTCTGCAAGCAAAGTAATTTTATTTTATTTTATTTTTTAATTCAAGCTTCATAACTGCAGAAAGCAAGAGTCTGTTGTCTGGAAACTAGGTTATAGATCTGTGCAACTCAAAAAAACCAACCAACCAAACAAAAAAACCAAACCCAAGGTGTCTGATAGACACTTACTTGCTTACCAAATGAAAAGACTGCCTTAATTTGTTGCTTTGTAGATTAGCTGAGTAAGAATATAGGAAAATGGAACCAACTTGACAATTTCAAGATGAATGTGATGTTTTACAGGTCGTCAAAGTCAGTATAATTCCACAAAAGAGAGTGTTTCCATGAGACTCTGGCTTTGCCTTGATAAAGGCATGCTGCCACAGTGATGCCTCCAGGGGGGAGAAAGGGGCTCATGACAACTTCATGAAGTTCAACAAGGCCAGCAAGGTCCTGCACCTGGGTTGGGGGAATCCCAAGCACGAATACATACTAGGTGATGAGTAGATTGAGAGCAGCCCTGCAGAGAAGGACTTGGGAGTGTTGGTTGATGAAGCGCTTAACATGACCTGGCAATGTGCGCTGGCAGCCCAAAAAGTCAACTGTATCCTGGGCTGCACTGAAAGAATCATGGCCAGAAGGTCAAGGGAGGTGATTCTGCCACTCACTCTGCTCTTGTGAGACCTCCAGCTCTGGGCCCACAACACAATCCACCAGATTCATCAGGCAGGATTTGCTCATGGTGTGCTTAGAGTCCACACCATTGAAGACCAAGGCAAAGAAGTCACTGAGTACCTCAGCCTTCTCTATGTCCTGTGTGACCATGTCCCCATTTCCTTCCAGAGACTGCCCACATCTTCCCTAGCCTTCCTTTTGTCACTGACATAAAAACTTAATGTTACCCTTGATGTCCCTGGCCAGATTTAATTCTATCTGGGCCTTAGATTTCCTAACCTGATCCCTGGCTACTTGGACAGCTTCATCGCATTCCTTCCAGGTTACCTGTCCCCATTTTCACCCTCTGTAGGCTTTCTTTATGCAACTAATAGTGTCCAGGAGCTCCTTATTCATCCATGCAGGCCTCCTGGCATTCTTGCACACCTTCCTCTTTATCATGATGCATTTCTCCTTGGCTTGGAGGTGGTGATCCTTGAATACTAATTGGCTTTCTTGGGCCCTTCTCCCCTCCAGGGCTTTATCCCACAGTACCCTACTAAGCAGGTCCTTGTGGTGTTCAAAGCCTGTTCTCCTGAAGTCCAGGCTA
>WTSP01010023.1:16801-30409 GCA_025331215.1 Actenoides lindsayi
CAACACCCTCCAGCTCCCAGTACTGCAGCATGAGGGCTGGATGGGGAAAAGCAGCTCAGCCAGACCCACTACAGCCATGCAATATAGCGAGGTTGTTCATGTTCTGTTACTTCCTCACGTGTTAATGTCTGGCCACTGTTCCCCCTAGCAGCTCTTGGCACGTCAGGGTATAGCTGCTTCAGTCCCTCTAATCCTTTTCCAGGGACTAGACTTTCTTGGGCTTAAATGCCTAAATTCTGGATTCTACCACTAGATTTGTCAGACACGTTACTGTCTGTACCTGTGACTAAAAAGCAACCCAATCCAAACTACAGCTTTTTGAATATATATGTAATGAGATCTGTAAAGACTATGTTGTTTTTTCTGTTGCTGAGTAATGCATTTTAGTTATTGTACCTGTACAGTCCCTAGCATCATGCAGTATTCACTTTGTGCTATGTTTATAAATTCTGTGTTTGGATATGTTTTAGGCTGTGTAACTCCCAGTTGGCAGAGTGCGCTGCGTTTTTGGCTGGCACACAGGCTACTTCCTCCTATTGCTTCAGTCTTCACGTTATGCAGCTGGTAAAAAATCCAGTTAGTTGCTTCAGTCGTCTATTCATGTCTTCTGCTTTGCATACAAAATGATGAACTCTGACGAGATGCAGTCTGCCATAGAAAATCTCCTTTTCGAGGGAACCTGTGCTTAAACTGAGGACAGGTGAAATTTTTATTTCAGTATTTCTAGGAAGAAACCCCCAAACTGTCATTCTCATCTACCCCTTACCATTGCTCTGTATTCCCTCATCTTTTGACTAGCCTCCATGGCAGCAATAATTCACCTCCTTGTAGCTCATAGCTGTAATTTTTCTCTCTATTCCCCTCCCTACAGACTACCAGACAGATTTGCTGCATGAGATCATGTTTCATTCAGGATACTGATGACAGTGTAGTCAGTGGGACCAGAAGAGCTTTGCCTTTGCAGATCAGCAATAAAGGATTGAAAGCAGTTAATGCTTTATACCTTGCTGAAATGTGGTTTGGCTTCCTATCTGCTAAATAGCAGATAATACCTGAGCTTTAAAATAACTAGAACACAGGATTTTGCTAATACTGAGAAAAAGAGAATTGTTTGGATTTCTCAGTCTTCAGGGTATGTATGTATATATAGATTTCTGGCAAGCCCATTATTGTTATTTTAAGTTGTGGTTAATAAAGATAATTTCTAGTTCTACGTGACATTCTTTGGCATGTACGCTGCTCTCCAGGGATTCACCAACATGCTTGTGGTCTCTTTGGATAGGCTTCATTATTTTCTTACTTCAGCCACTGACTGTTGCAGATCATTAGGATTTGAGGTGTTTTGGCCATTTTTTGCAGTACTTTATATTCAGCAGTCTGGATCCTCACATGAAAATGCCTCGAAGCTGTATTTTTGTCTGTTTAATCTGCTGAGTTCATTGTGTGCTGCACTATAAGCATAGTTTGGTACTTTAGCCAACTGTGCTGTAATTTGTTCATGCCTCATGCAAGACATGGCCTAGAGGTTCTTCACCTGTGGCTTTGTATTATGAGCCCATATAGCTGCTGTCTTTCACTACAATTTTTTCTGTTAAAATTGCACTGTTTTGATGGCTGCCTTGAACATAGATAAGCAGGGATGGCTACCTCCTTTTATTATGTCATTGTTTGTAGTGAAGTTATGTTAGACCTTAATTAATACTTATCCATTTGAAGAGTTAGATGTTAGCTTTTTTAAAGGTTAAGCTATCTACCGGTCACCTAAAACTTTACCATTCAGTTGAGGAAGTGTTGTTATGGAATATTGTCATTTGTTAACAGGTACCAAAACCACTGTTTGGCCTTATACTTTTTGTGGAAAAATGAGTGTATTAAAATTTCAGAACATCACATTTCTACAGTGATGTCCATCTTCAGCTGAGGAAAACTAATCAGTTGATGACTTATCACAATTTAGTCAAACAGAGAGAAGCTTTCCAAGCATTAGTAATGCAGCCTAACACTTGTGTTTTTAAAAGAAATCTATTTATTCCATCACCTTGTTTTATTTCTAGCTCAGGTTTTTCTTTTTGTTTTTTAACCTGAAATGGAGATAGATACATATTTACATGTTTGGAAGTTTTACTGTTTCAAAGATGAAGGTGGTACTTCCCTGACATTTCATATGTAGCTTGAAAAATTGGTCCTCTGAAACTCTTAATTAAAACAGAAAACACAGTGTGGGCAAATTAACTGTACATTCTGTTCTGATAGTCATTCACCAAGAAAACAAAGAGTTAATCATAGTATTCAGACTCCTTTTTTTGAAGATTAATTTATTTACACAAACTGTTTGCTGGCATCTGAGGTTTTGCTAAGTAAAATCTATCTTTCAGGTTTTTGTCTCCAAATAGTTGACTAGTCTTGTTTAATGCTCCTTCTTTCTAACCTGTATTGTACCTGTTATATAAGTAGCCATATGCATATAAGTAATCACAAGAGCAGAAAACTTTATTTGGAAATAGAACAGATATTTTTTGATACTAAGTAGAGTGAATTCCTTGATTTGCTATAAATTATGTATGCAGGTTTTTGTTGGTTTTGGGGTTTTATTTTTAATATTAACATCATATTGTGTAATTACATTCCAGCAGACCAGATTGTAAGAACAGTGCTTGGTTTCACATATATACCAGCAATGAACTCTGAGTTGCCACTCAAAATAAGGTTGAAATTTTCTTGAAGATATCTGATCACTATTAGTGATCAAACCCAAAATCATGCTAGAAATTTTCAGAGAATAGAGAAGAACACCTAACATCACTGTATAAAGTCGTGTACACCTGCTTCCCAAATGCCATAGAACTGCAAAATAATTTAAAACTTCTTGCTCGGAGCAGGATCATCTTTGGTGCACAGTGGTTGCACAATGCCTTATTACAGCTGAGATTCTACCAACTCCAGTGCCATAAATCTCTCTGGGCAAACAGTTTCAGTATTTGAACGCTTACTGTGAATTTTTTTTTCAGTATCTAACTGGCATTTTTCTTGATTCAAATGGTCTGTTGCTGCTTGTTCTTTTGCTGTGTATCACCTATAAGAGTGACTCCATGTAACTGCCTTTATTTACAGCTCCCTAAATTACAATATTGTCATAGGAGAATGTAGAAAGGCAAAATAATACTCATATATGTGAAGGAGCTTCTGGAGAGTCAGTGAGTAAGCAGCTTGGAATTTTCTGACTTGGAAAAGCAGGCTGAAGGGGAATGCAACAAAGATGTATACAAATCGTTGGGTAACGTGAAGTGAATAAGGATTAATAATTGTTCACTGTCTCTCCAGAAGCAAGAAGTAGGGGCCATCAAGTAACTGTAATAGGCAGATGATTCAAAGCAAGCAGACAAATGTTTTCTTCAAAAACATATAATGAAGTTGTTCAGCTGGTTGCTACAGCAGTGGGCTGTAGTATTTTACATAGATTAAGAAAGCAGCAGAAAACATTTATGGAAGGAAAACCCTTGCGTGACTGTTACATGTAGAAACATCACATCATACGCTGCTAAGGCAGATCTTATACCACAGATCTTCAGAGGACAAAGATATGCTCTGAAGAAGTATTGTTCTCCATTTCTTACAGGCCAGTAAGCCACTGGCATGGCCTGAGATTTATCTTTGATCTGAGAAAATACACGTGTTGTTAAATTTCGTACCAGTAAGTCCCGTTTTTCAGCCTACTCTCTACAATTGAGAAGGTGGAACATTGATTTCCATCTACTGCAGCGTTTTACAATATGTGTAGATCAATTATGCATAATTTTTGCTGCTTCAGTAGGTGTTACTTGTATTTAAAACAGAAAATATTATCAAAAATGATTCTTGAATAGCTGTGCTGTTTAATTAGGTTCACTGCGTACTTGAGATGTTTTTAATTAGCTTTAAATGTTTTAATATTTAATAACTCTATGTTACATCTTCATGGCTCTGCACAGTGCTGCTCCTATTTCTGGATATCTACAGTAGCAAACTAAGAAAATACATACTATAATTCCTGGGAAGGTGCTCCGAAGGTAGATGATCTGCTCAGCACAAATAATCAGTTCATATTCAGTCAGCAGCTCATTCTGTGTGTGAGTGCCATGTTAATACTTTAAAATATCCCTTTCTGTTTGGTGAAGATAGCATGATTCTTTTTCTGTCTTTCTACATGTAGTCTTTCTGAGATACTCAGTTCTGTCATGGATGAGACAAAAAAATCCTTTTGAGGTATGAAATTTGTCTTGTTTCTGAAATCAAATCATAGGTTTTATGGACATCAGTCATGTTCTGCTCTATGTTCAGGTTTTAATACACATCAGCATTTACATCTGCTTTAGTATGTGCTCCTACGTATAAAACACACACACAAAGATTTTTGTGGTTAGTGTATGCACTCATCAATAGGCAGGCCAGAGTTACTGCTGTAGTCCAAGTTAAAGATGTTTTTTTGGGCCTCTAATAAATAACTTTTAATACCTACTGCTGAAGTGACTAATGCGGAGGATCATTTTCAGAAAATGTTCTCTAGAGCTTCTTTGAAGAATTCTTGCTTATAAATCACAAAACTCTATTCTCATGCCAGACATCTGTAGCATTCTAAAAGCAAAAATTGTCCTTGTTTTTTCCATTATCTAAATTTGTAGCCATGAATATTGTTCTGGCACCTCTTTCATCGGGGAAATCGTATCTTCAAACCAGAAATAAATCTAGCATTCACTTTACAAAAAAGGAGAGCATCTTGTTTGCTCTGGCAGGTACTGTCTGTTCATTGAACATACAATTTGCAGTAACTACCAGGAATTCCTTCCTTCTGGTTTGCCTCAGAGCTCTTGTACTGTACTGAAATCCTTTTCATCTGAATCTCAGAGGACCAGTTCCCTATCAAATCTCAGAAACAGTACCATCATGCTCGTCTTTCAGATTTCAGTGATTATGTTCTTCGAATTGAAATCTCCATTCCTTCTGAGAATGTTTTTCTTTCAGTTGGAGAGTCCTCCTCATATTTCCTCATTTTGTTGTGAAGGTTCACTATCATTTGCATGCCCCCATTCAACTTCTGTATCCGTGCTGATGTTCTGTACCTGATTCATCAGGAGGTCTTTTTCTGCACAGAATAATATTAGTGTTATTTATATCACCTATATGTACATGTCTGGCTAGTGCTTTTAGCAGTATTCAATATATGCTGTATTGTCTGTTATCCCCCTTACTTCCACCATATGATCAGTAGAGAATGTGTTACTATTTGCTTGTCCCTCAGAAGCATTAATTCTGTTTTATCTTCATCTTAGATCTCTCTCCAGTTGCTTCGTTGCTTTTCTACGAAGAGTATAGGTTACTTTTCTTTTATAACACTATCTAAGATCAAGGAGTTTTTCTGGATTTATGCAGCTTAAAAGCTCTTTAGGGCTTTTATGTTACGCATTTCAATTTACACAAAATCTTTTGCCATCTTGCTTTGTCTTGCTCACATTCTTATGGTCTGTCATTTTGATGGTGTCACACTTCAGGGTGTAATGTATTATTTTTCATGCACTCTTAAGGATTCCAGCAATTTTGTCCAATGGCAGAACTGTATGCCTAGCAAAAGGGAGATTTTTGTCCACAAGACCATAACAGTTGTAGTGCATGACCACAGAAGATAAATTCTAGTGGAAAATCTATGAAAATGGACAGGACCTCGTGTTGCACAAGATCCTCCAAAGTGAACATATAAAGCTTGACTTTCTATATGTCATTTATGAAGATACATCTGAGGAAACCCTTAAGCAAAATGGGGGGTGCTTCACTTGCCTTTTTCAACTGGTCTGAATCCTGAGCTTCCTTTGGGCTTCTTTTGCTTATTTTTCTTTTCTGCATCTTGTCAGAAGAGAAAATGTAAAGTAACATAAAGAGTGCTAGAGTAGTTGTCTTCTGCTGTGACATCTCTTGAAAAGAACTGGACTAGCTGATTCAGTTGTTAAGAAGGGAAAACAGAACTGGAATGAAAAGGCTGGCTGAGGTGTCTACAACTGGGAACAAGTTTTCAGCATTCCTTGTTTTGTGGCAGAAGAATTATAACACTGCTACATCCTAAACTGTTTGTAAAATATGACAGAACACTCTAATCTGATGGTTACAAGTAGTTGCTGTCAATTTCTCTATAGAAGAGTTGTTTGTCTTAGTAAATGTTTTCTATATTACTTGGAAATAAAAGTATTAGTGCTTTATGTTATTTACCAAAAAGGATAATGACAAGAAGTCCCACCCACAAACCACCTGTTTGTATTGCATATGTAAGTTCATCAGTCTTATATCATTCCAGAGTAAATAGTTGGATTTTCATCAGTCCCTGTCAAATGGATAGAAAATTCATGACCTATTCTAAGTTTTAATTAATTATGGAGAGTGATTAGAAATACGGCTAGTACTAAAAGGGAAGTATCAGTCAATGCAATTTTTTATAATTCCTCGTATGTGCTCTTGTGCCACAGGTACATTTAAACACGGTCAATGAAATAGATTTAAAATGTTCTCTAATGACAGTATATATTTTCATACATACCCAGCTTTTTAATGGTAAACTACAATTCATTCTGCAGTAATTCAGCTAGTGCATAAAATATTATGGCCCACTGATTAAGTTGGGTTTTTTTTCACATGAAATTGATGTAGTATAAAATAAAGGAAGTGAGAAATCATGCTACCATTTTGCTCACATCTCTGAAAGTAATTAATTTAAACCAAAATGAAACTGAATTATCTAGTTTATTTTAGTAGCTGCATCATGTTGCTAATAAGCATATTACTCCATAATGCTCTCTACAGCATCCCTGGTGCAGAATTCCTAGCTCCTTTCAAGTGTCCTTCTCAAGTTTGTTAGTCAAATAGGAACGTGTCTTAGAAGTTTGTCTGAAGTGTGTGTGGTGACTACATAGGCAGCAGGATTGTACTGGTCAGATACCTGATTTTTTTTTTTAGAATTGGTATTGTGTGGAATTACAATGAACTCTTCTTCCTGAGGATACAGAGAATTTCTACTCAGCCTTCTTCAGAAATTTTAAATAACCTAATATTCCAAGAATTTTTTCATCTACTAAATCCTTTGCTAAATTGCAAGGGCCTTTGCTGAGACATTCAAAATTTAGTGTGGCTTGGGTGGAGATCACTGAAAGACGTCTCTAATATGTGTTAGTCACTGAAAGACAGTCTAATGTATGAGATTTAAAACAACACCGTGATGTAACTAATAAGACCATACACATAAATCTATATAGAACATAGATGGGCTGTTCTGTGTTGTATTCTTATACTATTTCAGGAAAAAAAAAAATACCTATTATGTGTAATAAATAAATAAATAAGCCCTCTTCACTCTGGTGAATATAATATTTACAGTGAAAACTAGTTTCCTGAGAGATCTAGTGGGGCCTTCAAAGGTGATCTGCAGCTGGGCAATGGCAAAAAAAACCCCAGTCAGTTAAAAGACCACTGGTGCTTTTCAGTGTTATTCAGGTTGCCCTAAAAATGCTTAAATGGAATAAAGAAGAGAGGCTACAGCTTTGTTTGTCATGTGTTTGATAATGCTTGCTGTGCAGACAATTGGTGAATTTTATTGCTGTAAGATACAGAGTAGTTTCAGTGTGTCAGAGGGAGAATGCTGTGAAAATACTAAACAGCGTTTATAAATGAATTGCAGTTTGAACAGGGCATGGCCTACTTTTTGAACAAAGCCAAAGTTTATCCCTTAAATCTGCGTTTTAGTGTTCCTTCTATTTAATGTAACTAATAGTCTCTGTGTATCATGCATTGTCAAAGTCCTCTGGTGGCCCAGTCCATGAGACTTTCTGGTACTTAAGAGTCAGAAAAAAAGCCCTCTTGTTAAAAACATTTTAGCATAGGGGAAATTGGTGAATGTGGAACCTAATTTCTTGCTTGATATTGTCATTAGATAAGTACACTATTAGTGTGAATTAGAAAACTCCTGAGTTTGTTTAGGGAAAGTGTATTGGAATTCATGCTGCTTTTGGTAAATTATATTTTCCTGCAATGTAAGAAGTATATGTTTAATTACAGTTAATTCTCTTGGCTCACTTCTGAAAAAATGTGAGAAATACATGGATCATTCCACACCCAGCATGCAAGCAAAATTAGACTCCATGTCCCCCTGTTGTTAATGAGGTTTTTGTTTGTTTTGTGGGGTGTTTTTATGTTGGTGTGGTGTGGGGTTTTTTTGTTTGTTTGTTTATTTTGTTGTTGTTTGGTTTATTGTTTCTTGGTTGTTGGGGGTTTTTTTCCTGGGTTTTTGTGTGTGTCTGTGTGTGTGGGTGTGTGGTTTGTGTGTGTGTGTAGCCAGTTTAATACTTTGGTATTACAAAAATAAAAGTAGGACTCAGCACAGAGGTTTTTATTATAAGAAAATTATTTGGCATACAATATTACTTCAGTCTGATAAAAGGAATAAAAATGTTATTGATAGTTAAGTGGGCACAAAGTTAATGAGTATTTCAGAGACTAAACTCCCTGTTAGTGTTTTAACTATTTAACAGGTTTTTGCACTCTTTTTTTTCACAGCATACAATTTAAGGCACATTGCAGAATTTTACTACCAAATGAATAAATCTATTTTACTAGGACAATGTTTAATCTGTATCCTGTAAACTAAACTGTATTTGGGAGTAGTTTTCAAAAACGAGTATATTCTGTGTACTGAAAAGATATTTTGCTTGTTTGGAAGTCCTGGAATATACTGAAGCTGCATTTATTAAATTGTCAGATTTTCAATTTCTTCAGACAAGGGTGTATGCCCAAATCTTGGAAACAGTTTTCCGTTGTAACACTAGCAAGGAGTTGTAGTCTGCCTTCATTATCAGTTTCTTACAGGTTAGGCAACCTGTAGCAAATTAGAATCAGGTTGTTACTGTGTGTTCTCTGCTTCAGGTTTAATTACTTTGCAAATAATAATTATCTGTTTCTGAGTGTGACTTGTAAACAGTATAGTCAGTATTTGTTTGTCAGTATTAAAAATACTTTTTTCTATTTTCTGAAAGATTCTTTGATATTAATTTTGAGAGCTAATGGTAAATCAGAGATTAAAAAGTTTACAGTCTTTGGACTAGGTATAGTTATGAGTATCTTGGAATTTACATGGACTTATGGTTAACTAGAGATGCTTAAATGCTGTTTCAGTGTTCCACTTATACACCTCTCCTTACAGAATTTAATTACAGTGTCTGCCCTTATGGTTTACATTAGCACCAGAAAACAAATGGATCCTATCCCGTGCACTGATTGGTACTAATATTGGTACTAATATTTACCAATAATACATTGTTAGAGAAGAACATGTTAATAAAAGGGGAAAAAAAAACCCATCATGTATTAAGTAAGCTTAACATCCATATGTGTTTTTTGGTTTACTGTGTGGGCTTTTTTTATTATATGGTTTAACATCAGTGTCCTTTTAAAATAATAGGTATTTCAGGGGAACTGAGCATTCCATCCTCTTATTTTTAGGGTACAAAAGAATTTCAATTCTCTTTATATTTAACAATAACGATACTTAAAATAGTAGCCCAGAATATTTAAGGAAATAAAGAATTTGTCAGTGGTTAAATTAATATGTTAGACTAATCCCATTGATGTTGACACTGGTTTGTATCAGTAGAGGCTCAACTCCTGTCTTTTATTTAAATAAAATCCAGGAGTTTGCATTCCACATTTTCCCATAAATCAATTATCATACCAATGTGCTTGTTTTCACTGGAGATACTACTTTTTCTCCTAGGATAAGAAGGACAAAGTCTCAAGATTTGACACTATACGTCACTCAATAGCTGGGATTATAAGGTCTCCAAAATCCATGTTGGGCTCATCGTCGGTAAGTAGTATCAATAGTGGTGTACTACATTCTTATATTTTTACAGCCTGAGTAGGATTTTTTTTTTTCCTGAAGCATCATGCATTTGCATCTACATGGACAAAAATCACATTAAGATTATGTTATTAAAACACTTTTCTGATTGATCAGAGACATGATAATATCGTGGCATAATAGCAGGGCAGAAGAACTGATTGCACTTCAGGGACGAGAAAGAGAATTCGTATGTTGGAAGCTCCCAAGCTGGTGCTGCACTTTTAAAACTACTCTTCCCAGTGAGTTGGATTTACTGGAAATGCAGTGTATTATGATACTCTAGTAGGTCAGGTGGTCGTGCATGCTTTGCCCTTTGTTGCAATGAAGACACCAGAGTATAATCATATTGTTACTAATATGATTATGATTATTGTTATTATTATTACTACTACTTCCTCCATAACTGGTGATGTTTTAGTAAATAAGCATCATACATCTTGCTTCAATTCCCACTGAGAAGAGTTGTTGAGTATCTCTTACATCTAGCTGGCTTTTGTTCAGGTTCTTTAGTGGTTGGACACCTTCATTGTTTCTTTTGCTTTTGTATTTTGTATTATTGTCATGCATTCAACTAGGATACGGTTAATTTTCACCATAAACTGGGAAGTGTGGTCTCAACCAGGCAAGGTGTTACTGGATACCGTTCTGACATCATGCCCAGTACATAAAGTTGGGGGGTCGAAGCTCTCACCCTGGGTGGGATTTGGTGCCTTGAGGTCGGTTGTTGGCTCGTCATCTCTTGTTCCTTTGTATAAATTTTTCATTGTTATTTTTTAATACTAGTGCATTTTTTGTTACTTATTTTGTTGTGCTGTTGTATTAAAACCTCCTTATCTCAACCTGAGGAGTTTTTCTACTTTTACGCCTTCTCTCCTCCCCGGGAAGGGGATGGAGGGTGTTTGGCTCTAAACTACAACAATTACTTTTCTTTTGTGTTTTTGTGAAGTGGAACGTGTCATCACCCCCACCCTCCTAATAAAAAAAAAAAAAAAAAGAAAAAACAAACCAACAAACAAATGCAAAACCCAAACCAACCAACCAACCAACAAATCAAAACCAACCAACCAACAAAAAAAAAAGCCCAACCAAAAACAACCCCAAAAAAGTATGACAAAATTTTAAAAACTTTATGAAACTACTTTTTAATTGTGAACTTGTCAGATGAAACATTAGCTCAAAACAGCATTTTTGAGAAAACATTGGAATGAATCAGCCTTCTATTTTATGCTGCATAATTGCATCCAAGGGCCCGTTAAAGGACTCAGTAAACTTTATTTAAGCTAAACAATGCTCAGAATGTGTGGAAGAAATTAGTTGTATATACACAGATATGTATACATATGTATATGTGCATACATAGGAAAATTGTATCTAGTGATAAAGGAATGGAATAAGATGATAATGACATAAAATTAGAACAGGAAAGCTTTTTCTATTAAAAATGTGGAAGTTGCAAGATGTGTTTGAAAAGTAATAGGAAAACCCCTGCTAAGATACTAGAATATCCTTGGAGATAAGCAGAATCTCTACATTATCATGACCTTTGGTTTATAAAACTTGTAATTGATGTAAAAAGGCAACATTCAATTTTAAAAGGTATATTGCTTTCACTTCTGTTCTTTTTATATGTGAGACATAGCCTTCAACTTTGTCTATTTGTATGTGTTGTACAACTTGTTACGATTTAAGAAATAAAAATAACTACCTAAAACTGCTTCAGAGAAAAATTGGAAGAGAGAAAATTTCAAGGCGAAGATCAAGATAAAACATTTCGGATGAAGTGAGAGCAAGTCAGTGTCAAAATTTTCATTGGCTTTAATTAAAGTGTCACTTCAAAGAACCTATATGCCTAATTTTTTATTTTCATTCCAAATTTGTATCAGTATTAAGTCCACGGAAGTTAGTGTAAACCTGGGTGTATATATATATGGTGCACAGGGATTGCTGAAGCCTAAGAGTATGTTCAGGAGAAGAAAGATTGGAATTGGGTCATTTGAGGCAGAAGGTAAAATCTGAGTAACAAGTGTACTTTTGATTACCTATCACTTAAATGAACTTCAAAGTCATAATATACAAGCCAATTGATTTGCTTCATGAATTAGTACTTAGCTCTTAATATGGTCAGCCTCTTGACTTTATCCTGATAACAATTACAGAGCTGTGCTTATTGCTAAATGTATAAACTGATACTTAAGCTTATTAGCCATCAACTAAGTATACAAAGTGATTATTTAAGGTGCTATAAAATAATAATAACATACATTATTTTTTTTTTTTTTTTAAATAGACTATACAAAAAATTACCTCAAAGGAGAGTAGGAAAAGGACAGGTACTGATCCTCTGATACACTCTAAAAATGTGATGGTAACTACCTGTTCCATATTGTATGTTTTAAGTGTATTGAAACTTTTAAAGGGGAGCCGTATCTTGTTTTAAAAATAGTATTGTTCTAAAACCATTATTCCCTATTTAATTAGTAGGAAAAGTTGAATTTTATGTGTATTTACAGAAACATTTTTTCTTTGTGTGTGACCCGAATAAAGTTGTAGACAAACTGTGATTCCAAAAGCAGCGAGAAGTTGAACTGTTAGTTATGTGTTGGCACATACATGATTTATGTGTTCTCGAAATGAGAAGGTAAATGGTAATATAGGAAAAAAATACAGTTTGAAGAGAAAATATCAAGGTTAGTGATTCAGGTGGCTTCTTGGACAAAATGTAGGCCAGTTTTCTACAATGGCAAGAGACATGAATCGAATGAAGAGAGAAAACGCAAGAAGATTAGTGACGTGCAGGTACCTGTAATGCAGTGCTGAGATGTATTCACAAAATGTTTTCTTTGCTTTAAGATGGAAAATAAGGAAGCACACAAAGTCTGAGCTCAGAATATATGTGAAAATAAAATACCGAGTAAGCTATTAGTTTAATAAAACATCATTCCCAGTATTATTTTCTTTTTACTGACAGTGTAAGTACATGAATAACATCTTTTTTTTTTTTTTTTTTTTTTTTTTTTTATTTAGAAATAATACCCTGCTGTTTGATCAGTTTTTCTCTTGAATAAGGGCCACAGCTGGGGACAGCTTCATTTTACTGTTGGAGAAAACCTGCTGTTCCAGTGGATTGTTAAATAGGGAGAGAGAAGGGAACTCAGAATAAGTACAGAGGACAGTACTAAGTCCAGAAGGAGGAGGATGAAGTATATGAGTGCATTTTCCTCCTCTCAGAAGGAAAAATGTGGTGAGGTATATAAGAGCACATGCTCCCCAAAACCCCTTCCAAATAACCTGTGAGTGAAATACATCAATAAATGGAATTTGTGAAGGAAAAAGCCTCCTGGAGGCCTGCAGTAAAGTCTCCCTGGAGCCTTTTCTTCTCCAGGCTGAAAAACCCAAACTATATTATCCTGTCATTGTAGGAGAGGTTTCTCTAATCATCTTTGCAGCCCTCCTTTGGACTGCCACCAACAAGTCCATGTCTTTCTTGTGTCGGGGGCCCCAAAGATGGATGCAGTACTCCAGGTGGAGTCTCATGAGAGCAGAGTAAAAGGCAAGAATCACTTCCAGGGACATGTTCATCATACTTCTTTTGATGTAGCTCAGGATGCGGTTGGCTTTATTGGCTGCAGTCATACATTGTTGGCTAATGTTGAACTTTTCATCAACTAGCACACTCAAGTCTCTCTGAAGATCTGTTT